>CM071946.1:150000-217500 GCA_036784905.1 Acrossocheilus fasciatus | reverse complement strand
TGCCTGCAGGTGGCGCTGTTGGAGCGACAGAATATGATGATCTCCCCAGTAACCGCTGTAATACAAGCAGCCCTATGTTTACAGGTAAGATGAAATAAAAATGTCATCAAAACCTTTCTGAAGACGTTCCAATCGTTGTAAATGGGGCGCGTGTGAACGCTCATTCAAAGTTAGCATAATCCCCACCTATATATATTACAACTACATAAGTTACGTGTCCAGGAACGCAGTGGAATATTCTGGTCTACTTTCTCAGGTTTGGCTCCAGTATATTGCATAAATGCAATACGCCTAACAATAAATATTCAATAACAGCTGAAAAAATGTCAGGCGCTCTTCTGAAAACGGCCAGCTGGTGGCGCTCGAGAACGCTTTGGTGGCACAGCATTTTTCCAGCTGAGACGCTTTAGTTGCTGGGATCCATGACAGTAATGTATTAGTAGTGTCTCATTTTGAAGAATATTACTGAATATAAAAATTAAGTAACCAGCCAAATTAACTTCCATTGTTCGGTTATTGTACAAGTCGGATGATTGGTCGGTGTAGTATTTGTCCCGCCCCTCCTGCACTGATTGGACGGCTGGGTAAAAAGTGACAGTGACGAGTGCTGCGTTTTACCTAAAGTTGTACAGTTACGAAAAAAATCAAATAAAAAGACAATGCAAACCAACTGAAATGTTATTATGGCAGTGCATCAAAATCCAGCATCGTCAGATTGATAGAAAGACCGAATGTTTTACTCGTGGTACGGAGCAGGTGCACATTTCTTTCTTACCAACCAACATTTTGAAAATACAAACATTTTCATGAATTTGAAAATTTACATCAGAATGGGTTTATAAACAGTTTACACAAATATTTCATCTGCTTGTGTTTCATGAATTAGGCCCAATATTTTTCAAAATGACACGCATCACTTTGAAATATTATCACTCAGTGTTAATGTTAATGAACATGTTGCATAATACTGACACACATTCCTACAGTATTATTGTGAAAATAACCAAGCTTAGACCATCAGAGGAACTGAAAGAGTCTCACGGCTGTGCTCTAGACTTCTCTTGATCCTCCCTAAAGCAAGCCTTCTGAGACTCAAACCCTTCCTATTACAAGGTGTGAACCCTGAGCAGTCGCAGTCTAGATCTTTACAGCCTCCGTCTGAGGAGCGAGATGTTTCTATATGAACGTGTGTCTTCAGATGTGCTCTAGAGATGGGTGTTTGTTTTGGGGAGCTGTATGACCTTCCTGAGCTGAGATACTGCGCTAAAAAAGATCCTGCAAGCTTTAATCACTCTTAATCACGTCATGTAGTCTGGTCGTAAAGACATACAGAGATTAAAACATTGCAGATATGCATTTAAGAAATCTGTGTGACACATTAAAAATAAGGCCACGAATGGATTATAAGAATCTGTAACTATAAATGTGCTTTTGTTACATTTACGAATGCACTCTGTTGCTCTTGTTTTAAACTTCTCTGTCTGTTCTTGAATGCATGCAGTATTTGACACTAAATGGCATGCATGAGATCAGGTTTAGGGCTGTGTGATTACATCAGTGAAGCTGTCAGCCCTGTGCATCGCCTGCACACTGCTGGTTATGAAGACGAATCTGGAGAGCTGTGGAGCAGAATACAGATAAGGCCCAACCCTGCAGAAACTTTGTGTTTGTGTGTGTCTGGCAGGATTTGGAGATCTGAGGTGTCCTGAGAATGTCAGCATGGACTCGCTCAACACCCGTTATGTGCTGCGGTGGGACTGGCCTCACGAGACCGCCGCCAACCAGACCGTCACCTTCACTGCGCAGTATATATCGTAAGAGCCTTCGTCTGCGTTTGCTTCATGCACGTGACCCGTGTGTCCATGCTTATTTGGGTTTGTGACTGAATCAGCTGTTAAAGTGAAGAAACGGGTCATAAGACATCACAAACACTGTAATAGATAGTTTGAGGAGATTTAGGCCAAGCATATGATCACGGTCTAATGTGTGACACATTATAGTTCAAACAGTCCATCTTACTATGTAAACACTTCTAAGGTCAGGTTTAATTTTCATCTCAAAATACTAAGGAAAATATCTGCTAAATTACATTTAGCATAAAGAAAATTAGGTCTACACATTTTTGGAATATCGACAGTCTTTTCCTCCCAATTTCTGATTATAGCATTTTGTCCAGATGTTTTGTTTTTATTCTCACTTTTACTGTAAAGCAGAAATGAGTGAAGGAAAATCAGCATAAATTAAAGACCGTACAACAAATACTACCAAGAGCATTATTGTTATAATAATCTATATAATTTTTGCATTACAGCTGTAAGAATTGAGGGAGAAATGTTTAATTGTGCTCAGGCTTTATTAACCCTTTGAACCCGAGGTGTCCTTATTCATTATTTGAGGAAAATTCTCCCAATTAAAAAGAGCCCAGATTCATCATAATCCATCGTTTAGCTCTAAAGATATCCCTCAGAGAGCTATAACACATTAAAAACAATTAGTGCATGTAGCTTAGAAAAAACATCAGAGGTTGCAGTCCTGTGGAGTTTTAGCTCGTAACTTCATGACACATGCATAGATCTTGACAAATTGCGTTATTTTCAGAAAATTCTCCTGATTTAAAAAAAAAAATATATATATATATATACCATAATCTGTCGATCAGATAGAAGGCTATTCCTCATAGAGCTGTAACGCATTAAACCAGACAGGTGCAACAAAGAAAAACAACTCTATGCTTCACAGTGCATTTTTATTCGTAACTTCAAGGTTCAAATTTATTATAAGCGCAAAGGGAAATTATTGGTGCAGCATAAAATTTGTAAACACACAAACAAAACAAATAACGCAATATTCTGACATTTTACAGATTTAAAAGCCTTATAGCAGTGGGAATAAAGTCTGTACTGATTGCTTTTTAGTTTAGGCATACTATATCGTATACCAGAAGGAAGCATTTTAAACTCATGGAACGGTGGATGAGAACAATCTGCAAGAATAGTTTTAGCTTTCTGTAAAACAAACCATTCAAAACTAATTGATAACCCAGTCTGCTTAATGCCAATAATCTTACTACCTTCGTTGACGATGCCATTCAATAAATTCCAATGTTTAACATTTACGTTGCCAAACCAACAGCATGTAGAAAAGAAGTATAGATTCAATATAAGATTTATAATACATGGTCATAAGAGTCCTACCAATATTAAAAGTTGAGAGCCTCCGAAGACAATGTAACCGTTGCTGGCCTTTTTTCATACTGCTTCAACATGAGTATCAAAATGCAACTTATCAATTATAAGTCCAAGCTACTTGTAACTACTAGCCCATTCCATCATTTGACCTTGGAGGAGGAGCTGGAGGACTAGATCTAAAATCAATTACCATATCTCTTCATGATACATGCATAGATCGTGGGAAAACGTTTTTAGAAAATAATTTCATTTATAACTTTCCTGAAACATGCTTCGATCATGGAAAATGGCACATCATTATTTATGGCAGATTCTCTTGATTGAAATGAGTCCAGAATCAAAACAATCCATGGGAAAAGTCATGTGCCCCAACTGAAGTGGGATGACATAAAAATGACGAGTGCCTGGACAACTCATCTCTTTTTTTATAAATAAAAACCACTGAACAGACAATACTTGTTCTTAACTTCTTTTATTGTCCAAGCAGACTGTGTGTGTGTCTCTCTTGTGAACTTTTTGTAAAAATTGCTCATGTTCTGACTTTCACCTGTTGCTGCAGATAGATGTCTGCTGCCGGCTCTGACCTGTGCTGCCAGGTTCAGGGCTGCTAATTTGCTGGCCGACTCGGCCCTGTCTGGTGGATTGGCTCTGACCTGCACTGCACTGCACGGCATCTACCTGTCTTTGACATGGTTTCTTCTTAAAGCAACCTTGAATATATTGCTGCTGTGCCTGACTTTGTTTACACAATATTCTATCTAAAACAAAAAAAAAAGACTAACTTAATCATCAATATTACACAAATAGTATATTTAGTGGGGGAGGGGGCAGCATATTTTGAGGGGGGCTGGTGCCACCCCTTTAGACACTCCCCTGTTGGGAAGCACTGCTTTACTGACAGATCAAGTGCACTCAAGTCGTCCTTTCCTCCAACAGGGAGTTTCGGACACAGAAGAAGGATTATGAGAAGTACTGGACATCAGTGTGCGTCAATGTTTTGGAGCATCGCTGTGATTTGGCTGGAGCTGATCTGCATTACAATGGCTTATATCTGCTGCGTGTGTGGGCCAACACATCACAGCAGTCCTCCGGCTGGGTCCAGATCAGATTCTGTCCTGATAAACATGGTGAGCTGCCTGTTTGTCTGTCAGTAGTCTGTCTGTCAGTAGTCTGTCTGTCTGTCTGTCAGTAGTCTGTCAGTTTTTCTGTCAGTAGTCTGTCTGTCTGTCAGTAGTCTGTCTGTAAGGCTGTCTGTCTGTCAGTAGTCTGTCTGTAAGGCTGTCTGTCTGTCAGTAGTCTGTCTGTAAGGCTGTCTGTCTGTCAGTAGTCTGTCTGTAAGGCTGTCTGTCTGTCAGTAGTCTGTCTGTAAGGCTGTCTGTCTGTCTGTAAGGCTGTCTGTCTGTCAGTAGTCTGTCTGTAAGGCTGTCTGTCTGTCAGTAGTCTGTCTGTAAGGCTGTCTGTCTGTCTGTCAGTAGTCTGTCTGTCTGTCAGTAGTCTGTCTGTCTGTCAGTAGTCTGTCAGTAGTTTGTCTGTAAGTTTGTCTGTCAGTAGTCTGGCTGTAAGTCTGTCTGTCTGTCTGTCAGTAGTCTGTCTGTAAGGCTGTCTGTCTGTCAGTAGTCTGTCTGTAAGGTTGTCTGTCAGTAGTCTGGCTGTAAGGCTGTCTGTCTGTCAGTAGTCTGGCTGTCTGTCAGTAGTCTGTCTGTCTGTCTGTCTGTCTGTCAGTAGTCTGTCTGTCTGTCTGTCAGTAGTCTGTCTGTCTGTCAGTAGTCTGTCTGTCTGTCAGTAGTCTGTCTGTCTGTCAGTAGTCTGTCTGTCTGTCAGTAGTCTGTCTGTCAGTAGTCTGTCAGTAGTCTGTCTGTCTGTCAGTAGTCTGTCTGTCTGTCTGTCTGTCAGTAGTCTGTCTGTCTGTCAGTAGTCTGGCTGTCTGTCTGTCTGTCAGTAGTCTGGCTGTAAGTTTGTCTGTCTGTCTGCATTCCACTCCATTTTTAGACACGCACTCGCAAACTTCCCTAAGCACTTCCCTTCGGGGGAATCCACGCTGCCATTTTGAAGTGCATTCCACTTCGTGAAGTGGATGAGGGAAGTTAAGGACAGACCTTCGAACCCTCGATTTTTACAGAGGGAGCGAGTCTGTTTCATATGCACACTTCAGCCTGCCCCATAGACCACAATGCAACACGATTATGACATCATCGCAGATCCCGTTTAATTTATCCCCACCCCAAACAACTCTATAATATATTATATAATATATTTTTTTAAACATTTATAACAGCCCAAGCATACCTACAGTGGGGAAAAAAAATATTTGATCCCCTACTGATTTTGCACGTTTGCCCACTGACAAAGGAATGATCAGTCTATAATTTTAATGGTAGGTTTATTTGGACAGTGAGAGACAGAATAACAACAACAACAAAAAATCCATGAAAACGCATTTCAAAACAGTTATAAATTGATTTACATTTTAATGAGTGAAATAAGTATTTGATCCCCTATCAATCAGCAAGATTTCTGGCTCCCAGGTGTCTGTTATACAGGTAAGGAGCTGAGATTAGGAGCACTCTCTTAAAGGGAGTCTAAGCTTGTCACCTGTATAATAGACACCTGTCCACAGAAGCAAGCAATATATCAGATTCCAGACTCTCCACCATGGCCGAGACCAAAGAGCTGTCCAAGGATGTCAGGGACAGGATTGTAGACCTACACGAGGCTGGAATGAGCTACAAGCCCATCACCAAGCAGCTCGGTGAGAAGGTGACAACAGTTGGTGCGATTATTCGCAAATGGAAGAAACACAAAATAACTGTCAGTCTCCCTCAGACTGGGGCTCCAAGCAAGATCTCACCTCGTGGAGTTTCAATGATCATGAGAACGGTGAGGAATCAGCCCAGAACTACACGGGAGGATCTTGTCAATGATCTCAAGGCAGCTGGGACCATAGTCACCAAGAAAACATCTGGTAACACACTGCGCCGTGAAGGACTGAAATCCTGCAGCGCCCGCAAGCTCCCCTGCTCAAGAAAGCACATGTACAGCCCGTCTGAAGTTTGCCAATGATTCAGAGGAGAACTGGGTGAAAGTGAAAGAGGAGGAGGAATGCTGCCTATGACCCCAAGAACACCATTCCCACCGTCAAACATGGAGGTGGAAACATTATGCTTTGGGGGTGTTTTTCTGCTAAGGGGACCGGACAACTGCACCGCATCAAAGGGACGATGGACGGGGCCGTGTACCGTCAGGGCCAGGGCATTGAAAATGGGTCATTGGATGGGTATTCCAGCATGACAATGACCCAAAATGCACGGCCACGGCAACAAAAGGAGCGGCTCAAGAAGCAGCACATTAAGGTCCTGGAGCGGCCTAGCCAGTGTCCAGACCTTAATCCCAGAGAACATCTGTGGAGGGTGCTGAAGGTTCGAGTTGCCAAACGTCAGCCTCGAAACCTTAATGACTTGGAGAGGATCTGCAAAGAGGAGTGGGACAAATTCCCTCCTGAGACGTGTGCAAACCTGGTGGCCAACTACAAGAAACATCTGACCTCTGTGATTGCCAACAAGGGTTTTGCAAGTCATGTTTTGCGAAAGGGTCAAATACTTATTTGACTCATTAAAATGCAAATCAATTAATAACTTTTTTGAAATTGTTTTTTCTGGATTTTTTTGTTGTTATTCTGTCTTTCACTGTTGAAATAAACTTACCATTAAAATTATAGACCGATCAATTCATTGTCAGTGGGCAAACGCACAAAATCAGCAGCGGATCAAATAATTTTTTCCCCCACTGAATATACATATAGAAAGTAGGTGTAGGAGAAAAAAATCGATTCACCTATCGCGATTCTTTTTAAAACGATTTAAAAATCAATTGGTCTATCTCAGAATAGATTTATATTTAATTATTTTACTTTTCCTAAGAGATGGTGGGGAGAAGTTGGTACTTTTATTCCAGCAGAGGGCAAAATGTATAGATGAGTTTGATTTGAAGCAGCACCGCTCAGACGATCAGCGTATGACATCAAAGTACCGCGAGAGCGATTCAAAGCATGCGGAGCCGTCTTGCAGCGCTTTGATGTCATACAACAATTGTTCTGTGTGCGCAGTGCCACTGCATTAGATGACGTCATATGCGTTTCAAGCTGGTGCGAGAAAGCAAAACCATGATGGCAGTGTTGTCAAGTCTGCGGTTTTCCCATGGAATTGGGCTACTTTAACACTGTTGCCGCGGGTTGTTTTTCATGTCTGCGGGTCGAAGCGACCCCAATAACGTGATAGCCCCTGGAGTGTGAATTTTACCAAGGGAACCCCACCAAAAAACCATATTTTACCCCCCGTAACGTGATTTTTACCGGGGGACCCCCCTCAAAACCCGATTGGGCTTGTTTTGGGCTAGTTTTGAGTAGCAATTTGGAGGGTTTTGCTGTGAAAACCTGGCAGCCAAAATAACATAGCACTTTTTTATTTCAGAAAGTTTTTCTACTCATTTTGTTGAACTTTTAACTATTATATTCATGTGCAAGTTCAGGGTTTTGGTACTTGAAAGTTTCATGGTTCAAGGTACTTTAAAATACAGGTGTAGAATATCATCAGAAAGTTGATTTATTTCACAGTCAGCAGTCTTCCCCATTATTGTGGTTTCAAAGAACAAGAGATACCCAGAATTTATACTGTAGGGATGGTCATTTATTCAAACTCTAATGTAAATATTCTAATATTTTGAGATGCTGATTTTTGACTTTCATGAGCTGTAAGCTCTAATCCTCAAAATTAAAAGAAATAAACATTTGAAATATATCAGTCTGTGTGTAATGAATGAATATAATATACAAGTTTCACTTTTTGAATGGAATTAGTGAAATAAATCAACTTTTTGATGATATTCTAATTATATGACCAGCACCTGTATAGTTACACTGCGTATGTGTATGCTCCTGAAATAAAAGTTCAGAATGATGTGATGTATTGTTTTTGTTAATATGACTCATTTACAGTCTATAAGGGTATGATCAAGTACTTTCCATTGACTAGTCTTTAATAAGCAAACAAAAATCACAACAAATTGTAATTTTCGAATCACAATAGTTATATAATCGCGATACTCAATTATCGCAATGTATATTGAATTGGCACACAAGTACCGGGATAGTATTGAATCGGCAGATTAGTGTATTGTCCCAGCCCTAATAGAATGCTGCACTGAACAAATTCATAAGAAGAAAAATGTAAACAACAAACGCTCCATAGCGGATTCTAAATGATCAAGGGGTTAGGACGTTCCAGTTCAGCCCTTTCCAAGGGGTCCGCCAGTAGTGGGCACTCATGCAACGTAATCAAAGGTTTATAACCGAGTGAACGAGACGAAGGGAAGATGGCAAATGAAGGGCATTAAAAAGGAACTGGAATGCAGCCCCAGTCTGTCTGTCAGTAGTCTGTCTGTTCCTGGCACTGGCGTTTGATTCTTTGTTGCTGATCCCGGCTCTTTTCTTCTGCTCTCAGCTGCTTTAGGTCCTCCCTCCAGCGTGAAGCTGAACTCGGTTAAAGGATATCTAGAGATCATCATCACCGACCCTCTGAGAAGCACTAACCAGTCCATGAAAACTTTGCTGGACGACAGGTTGAGCTACCTCATCCAGTACTGGAGGCGCTCTGAAGATCCTCAGGTATATGTGCACACTCGCGCTGAAAGATCTTGCATGGGTTTCAGCAGAAGCTGCGTGTGGATACTGTCAGAATGTGGCGTCTGCTGAGGACTAGTAGAAGCTGTGAACACAGCAGCATTTCTGAGATTGAAACTGAAGATATCTTGAAGTGTTGCACACACTGGGCTCCAATAGTCTGTGAACGTGGGAACTATTTTTTTTTAAAGCTCTAAATAAAAATGTTGAGACTTTGAAAAATATAAAATGACAGATGTTTTTAATTGTCATTATCTACTTAAGAAATTTTAGTTTGTATTTTTGTTTAATCATTATAGTAGGTATAATGATGATGACTTATTTAGATATTCCCTGTTTTCAGTAAGTGTATAAAGTAAATGAAGTATTGGGCTTCTCACAGCACACTGAGAGGTGAAATCTTACACTAGTCTGAGGTTGTTTGTGACCTACAGCAGGTTTGTGTTTCACCAGTGGTGTGTAATGGGTGATTGTAGCATAGCATCATTTGATGAGCAGTATCAGTGTCTATTAGAGCCCTGCATTTCAGCCCAGGCCCGATGGGCCCAGACTTATTTACGTCCCTAAGGCCAGGCTTCAGACCAATTTCCACATCATGGCTCAGACACGGGTTGGGCCTCGGGCCTGTTTTAGGCTTCTCCTAAATTTTTATATTTTAGACATCCAACAATTATGGTGATAAAAAAAATTTGCAACGCTGGTGGAAACAACCCAAGACCAGGCTACCAAGACTGTCAAGAGCGGCTCGGACAGTGTTTAGTGTCTCGCCAGCAGCAGCATGCATGCCTTCAGTGCAGCTGAAGAGTTCTGCGTTCAAATTCACGCAATAGACTAAAACTTGCCGCAAAGCCCCAGCAAAAGTAGTTAGCATGAATGTGTCAGGGGGGAAATATAAGGAGATGTATGTCGCAAGCATGAAGTTGCCGATCCTGACTCGCCATCTCCTCATTAGATGCGCCTTTAGAGAGAAATGCATCTTTATGGATTTTATAATGAAAAAGGTTTTGTTTTCTATTTTAATTATTTTAGTTTTAAAGTAGTTATTTAAGGCTTTTCATAGATATTTATCAAATCTGTGAGGCAAGTATTCGCTGAGTTTCGGTTCATTTTTGTGAAGTGCTCCTGTTCAAGACTGAGACGGCAGAAAGCGCGTCCTGTTTGTTTTCTTGATTTTTATAAAAGCACAACATTTTGTTGATATTGTGAGTGCATAAAAATGAAAGTAGACCCTTTACAGTTCCAAAAGATTTATTACTCTTACCTTTTTTATGAGCAAAAATAATGGCGTATTTTAAGTTGTTTCCAATGCAAGTGATCGCGTTGGCACCTCCATGTCCTGTAAAGTGCACTTTAGCGCTTCTCTGCACGAATGATTGGATATGCGTCTAACAGCGCACATTGTTTTTTTGACCCTTTACAGTTTCAAACAATACCTTATTCTTAACTGTACGATCAAAAATCAATGAGGATTTTTAGTTCTTTTTGCGGTCTTCAAGAAAAACGAGACAGACTGCACCGGTGCGGTCTTTGACTCCAGAGGGTCAATGTGTGTGCTGATCAAAAGTCCTAATCTAGGCAGAAATAATAAGTACAGTGAAAGTAGGTATAATTCATTGTTAGTTCAGAATACCTGATGCATTCAGTCGTGTTGAAGGACCTTCTTATTTTACGGCCATGACTGCTGTGTTTTCAATGCAGTATTACTGTGTAGATGGCACTGCTGAGTGACATCATTTCCTGCTCTGACTGTCCCTGCAGACGGCTAAAGTCCTGGAGACGAAGAACAAAGTGGTGACGCTGACTGAGCTGGACAGACAGACGTGGTACTGTGTGAGAGTTCAGAGCCGTGATGACTTCTATAAGAAGAGCAGTGTCTTCAGCGACACACACTGCACACGCACTGAAGGTCAGCAGCTCCGTCACACACACACACTTCCATCATGTCAGATTGAAGAAAATATGTGTAACATGCAGCCACAGAAGGAAAAAACAGTGCTCCAGCGGCACGACTTAACCTCAAACATCTGGCACTGTACCTAGTAAAGGCTACCGTTTTGGGAAAATGATGATTAATTTAATAAATGTATAGCTCATTCCTGTGAGTTATTTTTTAAATTAATTACATGGTTATTCATCCACATTTATGAGCATCTGTCTATACCCTACATGTATGGATGTTGTTACATAAGGCAGAGTCAGTGCTCATGATGACAAGTGAATCTTCTGTGAGAGTTTAAAGGGATAGTTTACCCAAAAATGAAAATTCTGTAATTAATTACTCACCCTCATGTCGTTCCAAACCTGTATGACCTTCATTTTTGGAACACAAATTATGATATTTTTGATTCAATCCGAGAGCTCTCTGACCCTCACACCCCAACACAACTGAAATGTTCCCAGGTCCAGAAACGTTGCAAAGACATCTGTAAAATAGTCTGTGTGACATCAGAGGTTTAACCGTAAATTTCTGAACTTGGGAACATTTCAGTTATGTTGGTGTGAGAGGGTCAGAGAACTCTCGGATTGAATCAAAAATATCATAATTTGTGTTCCAAAAATGAAGGTCATACAGGTTTGGAACGACATGAGGGTGAGTAATTAATTACAGAATTTTCATTTTTGGGTGAACTAACCCTTTAACCCAGACGAATGTGTGTGTGTGGCATACAGTGACACTACGACTGAACGCTGTGTGTGATTTCAGGTCAGATGCTGTACTGGAAGATATTCCTGTACTTCCTGATTTCTCTGCTGCTGTGCTTCCTGATTTCTCTGCTGCTGTTCTTCTGCTTTTACAAGATGTTTACGCTCCTCAAGAACACCTTCTACCCGGCCTATCAACTCCCGGATCACATTCAGGAGGTACAGAACATTTATACTCTGTTACCTGCTCCAAAATTATATAAGGTTTTGAATACATTTGATGTGTCTCAGGTCAATTTATAAATTTAGTAGTTATGTGTAGATGAACTGTTTGTCCAAATACATTTATCAGCTCTCTTCAGGAATAAAGACAGTGTTGGCAGAGAGCTGTTCTGAATTAATTGTATATTTTACATGTACAGTATGATGTAGGGTCTCCTGACTCATTATTGCTGCATATAGTAGGATTAGGGTTAGTTTCCTCTGTTTTAACTTGTTTCTCATCCAGCTCTTTGTGTCAACTGGTTCTGTTTTTTGTTTTTTTTGCTTTAACTGGGCACTCCTGGCCCTTCTAGTCATATATCAAATGATAACACTCACTATAAAATGCAGTGAAGCGTATTTTTATGAAACACATTTATTTATATAGCACACATTGGCTTTACATACCAGGACCAAACACATTCATAAAATCTAGTAGAGATGCACGATATTATCGGACAGATAATAGATTAAAATGTAAATATCGGAATAGATAGGAAAATTATGCCAAGGTGTCTTGCCGATAAGAGGATTAACTCGGGTGTCCTAGCGATTAGATCACATCAGCAGTGTGGTCATTCTTGAAGCAAACGTCTGCCTTGATTAGATTCACTGTTTTGGATCACTGCATTTAATTTGAGAATACATTTACAAGATGATGCGTTCGGTGTGTGATAGTCAACAGTCACTAGCGTGTGCAATAGCAGTAGTGGCAGCCTCCCCCAGGTCCTAATGCCCATCCAGTAAGGTGTTGTATTAAGTGGTTTTATTAACGAGGTTCGGGAGGAGCACAATCAGATAATCAACCAATTTGGCAAAGGTGTAACTTGTTTAGCTAACCATCCTAACTAGCACAATGTGTGTGTGTGTGTGTGTGTGTGTGTATATATATATATATATATATATATATATATATATATATATATATATATATATATATATATATATAATGTATATGTACCTACCAGAGGTGGACAGTAACGAAGTAAATTTACTTGAGTATTGTACTTAAGTACACTTTTTGAGTATCTGTACTTTACTCGAGTATTATTTCTTCTGGAAACTTGCGACTTTAACTTCACTACATTTGAAAGACAAATATTGTACTTTTTACTCAACTACATTTATATCAAGGTCCCCAAGTAGAAAGTCGTTATATGTAGCAGTTTTTACAAAGAGTGCATTTTCAGATTCACTGAACCCTTTTTTTCTGCGAAAATCCGGCCTGCGATCTGCCAGGGCCTTCCTGTGTTGCCAAGTCTTACAGTATTTCTAACCCTGCAGTTTTCCGCCTAGCTGTAAATGGACATTTGGCTGACATTTTTTTACGCAAATCTGGCAACCTCGGGTTCTTCCCCACTAAACTAATGTAAACGTCCGTGCTACTGCACAGCTAAAAGCGCTCTAAAAAGGCATGTGTTAACTCTTTAAAGCCCTTTGGAAAATTAGCCATGTTTTTACTATAGTAACCATAACTATGGTATTTGCAGTAAAATCACAGTATCCACAAATTTACTATTATCTCACTATAGAAACCTAGCCTATAGTTTGTTTTCTTTTCAATGTTTCATTTGTTTGACTTCAATATCTCTTTGAAAAAGAACTTTGTAACTTTTAAACAAGTATTAAAATGAGTTAGTGAGTAGATAAGTAGTAAAATGAGTAGATAAAAATAAAGATGATTATCTTCATTCGGTTGTTCCCTTTTAATATGTTTTGTAACATAAAAGCTCTTAATTCCAAAGATAATACAAGCTAATCGGTGTATTCAGTAGGTTGCATTAGTGGCATATGGTATTGTAAATATACAACAATACGATAATGCATTTACTTTTAACTGTTGATACTTAAGTACTTTTAAAAACATATACTTCCGTACTTTCACTTAAGTGAAAATTTGTCTTTACAACTTTCACTTGTAGTGGAGTAGTATTTGACCAGTAGTATCTGTACTTTCACTCAAGTAAGGAAACTGTGTACTTTGTCCGCCTCTGGTACCTACCTCTGTCCTATGATAGTTTTCCGGCATCCCTCCTCCGGCAACTCCTCACTCCTAATCTATTTTTATCCCATATTAGGGATAGGGGGAGTTCTCTGGGTTCGGGCTATATTCCAGGCTCGGAGCCCTCCCCAGGACAGCACGCCAAAATATGCTTTCTATTTGCTATCAGATTAGATGTAATGGTGAACTCGTGAAATAGGGGGTGCTGTTGGCCTACTTGTAACAAAATTAAAGTAAAATATCTATAAGAAACTTGAAACTTGTCTGAATAAATAAAGCAGTATCAATGTCATAAAATCATGAGTATGTTTTAATGCAAAGGTCAGAAGCTATAGATTACATGATTTAAAAAAAATACAAACATGATGCTTGTGAATTTAAATCATTTTATATGTACAGATTTATTCATTAATGTGTAATATATTTGTATTTTTAAACAAATCATGAGCTCTAAAAGATTTTCAAAATTTTTACAACTCTTGCCTTTCACAAATGTCAAATCTTAAAATAATATTTTAAGGTTACCACTGCACCTTTCTGAAAAAAAAAAAATGTAGTGATTGATATAGCTAATTTATAATTATTTTCAAAGCTTTCAATGTACTGTCATTATAAAAGAAATTCATTATTATTTAATTCTAACAAACGCTTAGGAGAGACTTGGTGTTGTTTCCAAACAAAAAGAAATATAACGGTATCAGCCAAAATGAGTTGGAAAAATATCGGCATATCGGATATCAGCAAACAATATCGTGCATCCCTACAATCTAAGATTATAAAATCAAGTATAAAATAATACAAAATTAAGTGGAGTTAAATGCAAGTGAAAAATATGAGTTTTTAAATGAGATTTAAATGCATCAAGAGTGGCACAAGATCTAATGTGAAGAGGTAAGCGTCTCCAGAAGCGACGCCTTTTGATTTTAACCGAGATTTGGGAACATTTAACTGAAACCTTTGTACAGATCTTAATGGCCTAGAGGACATGTGTAACTGAAGAAGTTTGGTGCCAACCCATTTAAACCCTTTAAAAACAAATAACTTCTTATATTTGACTCTGAATTTGACTGGAAGCCAGTGGAGGGATGTTAATATAGGTGATGTATTTACATATTTCTTCATCTCCGTCAAAAGTATAACATTTTAAACCAACAGCAGGTGTGAAAGTGAGGCGTAAGAAACACTGTAATAGAGAGTTACAATAGTCCAGTCTGGATGGAATAAAAACATGCATAACAATTTCCAAATTATTAAAACACAAAAAAGGTTTCAGTTTCACAATGTTTCTTAATTGAAGGAAGCTACTTCTAACCAAAGAGTTTACATGCTTATCAATCTCAGCATCAAAAATAACACCAAGACTTTGCTTGATTGTGTACCTTGGATTTAAAGAGGCTTAATCCTGGTTCTTAATCCTGGATGCCTCTCTCTGCACAGTGTGTCTCCCTGATGTAACACACCTGATTCAGATCATTGGCTCGTTATTCAGGTGGAGTCCCCCAACTTTAAAGGGAGGAAAAGCTGAGTGTCATCAGCATAGA
Organism: Acrossocheilus fasciatus; assembly: GCA_036784905.1. Taxonomy (NCBI): domain Eukaryota; kingdom Metazoa; phylum Chordata; class Actinopteri; order Cypriniformes; family Cyprinidae; genus Acrossocheilus; species Acrossocheilus fasciatus. The sequence continues at coordinate 202,191 of CM071946.1, read as the reverse complement.
GATGGTAATATACATTATGTTTCTGACAAATATCAGCCAGAGGAAGCATATAGATGTTAAATAATACTGGACTCAATATAGATCCTTGAGGGACCCCACATTTCATTATAGCAAAGCAAATTTCCTAAATTCATAGAAAACATTCTCCCAGAAATATATGCAAATAGGAGCATTTCCTTGGATTTATTTTCACAACGCATTTCCTTCTGTGTTTTGGCCAAGGTGAACTACCATAGATGCACTTACTGTTGCACAGATTTTTGATATGTTTGCCTCCCGGCAAAGAAATGATAAAATAATAATTAAATCAAGTGCCAGATCACGTAAACTTTTAAGACTGGCTACTGTAATATCAGCAGTATTACAGAAACTTCATTTCTGTACTCAATTACATAATGTTTTAATTAACATTACATATGTACCTTTATGTAAATTTAAATATGGTTTTACTACAAATAAATAAAAATAATAAAAGTTAAACTAAAGTAACCACACATTAAGAATGGTTTTGCTATACTAGCCATATAGCTTCACCATGGTAATTGTGTTAAAACTGTGGTCATGACTATACGTAATGCACACATACAGAACGCGTGATCTCTGCAACGCCCAGAAACTGAACAGACCCACCCACCTCTGTAATAAACACTGAGATATTAGTCCCATCCTAATTGGTACATGAAAATCACAATGTCGGTTGACAAGAATCAGAACTCAGACATAGTTTAGAAAACTAGTCCCATCCGAATAGGGCTTTAAACATACCAAATAAATATTGTGTGCTGTAGTGTCAAATGCTGCTGTCAGATCAATTAAAACCAATATTACACACTTTCCTGAATCGGTGGCCAGGAACAGGTCATTAGACACTTTGAGAAGGGATGATTCTGTACCGAGTCTGGTGCTGAGTAGGCTTCATATGGCAGACTAAATCAACCAAACCAGATAATGATATCGGTTCAAACTCGCTCAAATCATGTTCTAATGGAGGTGGGGAAATGTAATCAAGAATAAGGTCAGGAGATGAAATGATAGCTCTGAGAGCCTCAATAAAACAGTTCTACATGTTGACTGAGTAATGTCAACACCTGTAGTTGTGCTAGGACTTAAAACTGAGTGTATTGTCTTAACGCTTTAACATCGGTCAACCTGTCATATCACAGCTTATCTCTTCCACCGCCTCTCTGCTTTTCTCCACACTTTTCGGAGATCACGAGTATCGTTATTAAGCCATGGCTGTGGATTAGATGTTGCACCAAAGATTTTGAAAGGAGCGCAAGTGTCCAGGATTTACAGATGGAATTGAACACTGACTCTAAAACATTTAAACCCCGGCCAGAAAATAGGGACCCTGAGTTACACAGTACTGGAGATCATGTATAGGCATTTGAAAAGTCACTGGCTGTTGAAGGTTTTAGAGAACAGGCCTAGGGGCTTACAGTTTAAAGAGGAATTAGAAATAGATATTAAAAACAATTTGATTGTGATCAGAAAAATAAGCATCCTCAATATTCACAATATAAACTGGAACATCTATAGATGAAACCAGATCCAAAGTATGACCAAGTTTATGGGTAGAACTGCAAACAAACTGGGTCAAATTAAATGAATCAATGAGATGTAAAACTCCTTTGCCATAGACTCATTAAGACAACAGATATGTAATTTTAAATCACCAAGTATTAAGATCCTCTCAGAATTTGGTACAACTGCTCAGAGAATTCTCAAAAAAAGTTTGTTAAATTTGTGTGGTCTATATATAGGTGCACAGATAACGGGACAGTTTAACTGTTTTAACCAGATGCAGCTCAAAGCTACAATAATTTTGTACTGTTAATAAACATTTAAAACAATCATCAAATATAGCAGCAACCCCTCCACCTCTACCCGATGGTGGTTAAAGAGTTTTCAGATAAATAGTCCAGATCGCCAGCACTGAGCAAAGTCTCTGTCCAGCTCCTGAGTGGAGATTGAATTATTTAATACAAAGGCCTTATTTGAGATGGACCTAGCGTTTTATTAAGCGTTTATCAAATTGTTAACTGTAGATAAAGATGAGGATGTGGAACAAACTCCAGTGCTTGAAGATGATAAACATATGCTCCACCTCCACGAAACCTCCTGCTCCCTGTTCTGCAGTGAGACATCATCTCTGGATGCTCCAGAAAAACACAGTGTAGAAAAGAAAACCTTACTGCGCGGGTGGGCGAAGAATACCGTAGACCGGTTGATACGCCCGGCTAATGCCATCCTCAGCTGATGATTCTGATCAAATCTAATAAAGACTGAGGCTGATTCTTTGAGTCTCACAAGAGCACTGCCTTTCTTCCCCTGATTCCTGTGCCATTTCTTCAGATGAATTGAACAATCCAGTGTGCAGTAGATGTTAGACAGTAGATGAGTCAAGAATGCAAATTCAAACCGCACACATCTACGGCAACGAGGTTCTGAATACTAAGCAAGTACTCTTTCTACAGATAGACAAAAGAGTAATAATAGGACAAACACCAGGTGATAGCTTGCCGATAGACACACTGGCGCCATCATGCACATTTTTTTTTTTCACTAGGGCTGCCTCCTAACGGTCGACCAAACGTTAGTCAAGAAGAGGCTTAATTGACCATAACTGTATTAGTCTGGTGGTGGTTTGTGGTAAGCTTTGTGTGTAACCATGAAGGGTAACATGACAAATTTGCTCAGATTACACACCTGGCTAAAGGCCTGTTCAAGAACAATGACTATAATGATAATTATGTAACGTCCACGCCAGCAGAAAATAATGTTCTGTTTAAGCATGTCTGCCACTTTAAATGCTTGAGCTTGTTAAAGCAGGATGGTTTCTGATTTGCTGCCAATGTTTTCATTAGCTAGGCCTCAATTGGAACCCAGATTGCTTCAAGAAACAGAAAAACAGAGAGAATGAAGAAATTTATCACGTTATTAATATCATGTTTTGCATATTTTGATTTTTGATTTCTTCACACTTTATTCTAATGCACCACATAGAATTGCATCAAAAAAAAAAAGTTAGTTTATGTTCATGTGAAGGGTTGTATAAGTGATAAATGGACAGTTGCTTCGTCCCTTTTTAAAGACAAAGAGAAAACAATTTATTCAAAGTTACATGGTCCATAAAATCATCTACATATGCTGAACATTTCAGGCCACATTAACCTTTCATATTGATTCCACACAATTATTAATGGAGAAAACATCACAGGTGTCGAATGAACAAACGTCAATGTCAAAAAGAATTTCAAGTGTTATAATGGATTTCCCTTTTTAAAATGATCTACCATACTGTTTTCTCCTGTTATTGATCGCATTGTGAACAAGTTATCTGTGTGTTCATATATCCAAAGTTATGGCATGAATCTCTAGATGGCGCAGTCTGATAGGTCTAACTCAATCTGACATGATGACATCACATGGCGCTGCTTTTTGTATCAGCAGCCAGTGAGCTGCGGCTCGACATTCAAATAGTGTTTGCTTTAGCAGCTGCAGCATGCTTCAGAAACCCTCCACCTTCCCCAGCTCCACCTGTATAGATCTGCTACTGGGTGATTCATGTATGCTATGTGGGGGTTATTCCATGTATGTTATATGTGCAGCAGCAGTATTTCTTATATGCTCACAGCAGCATGTTGTGGATGTATTGGCGGCAGCAGCGCAACAGATCTATTCCGCCAAGACCAAATACATTAACATTGTCATGTACATTACCGTGCCAATCCCTCCGAGAGTTGTCATGACAGAAATATAAGATCTCTCTCTCTTTCTCTCTCTCTCTTCAGCTGTGGTTAAATGACTCAGAGAAGCCACAGCTGCTGGCTCCCGAGTCTCCAGAGTCTGTGTGTGAGCCGCTGGTCGTGGTCAGTGCTGAGCTGGACGCTGTGGCGGTGGATGAGCGCTCAAACACTGGGGATCAGGACTCCAGCGCACACAGCCGAGACAGCAGCGGAGACTCGGGCGTTTACTCCACAGAGGACGACTCCTGTCACAGATCCACCACACATGCTGACCTACAGATGAGCAGCAGAAAGCACAGAGAAGAGCTGCATGATGGGATGCTGCTGGAGCCCTGTGCTTGAAACAGTCAACAGATGTCAGACGGACATGACTGTGGCTATTTGCAGCTTTGCCTCTCTCTCTTCCAATATCTGTCAGCTTATTGTACATGTAGAGACAGCAGCACCTTACTGAGGTTTATGATATTTGAGCCATATTTGTCATATCTGTTAACATGCAGATTTCTTACGATTCTTATAGAATCTTAATTCATTGTTTTAACTTGATGTCTTTTTTTTGTTAGCTTTAACAACAGCAGGGTTTAAAAAGAGAATGAACTGTCATTTGTTAGATTGATTGTTTCCTCATTCATCTCCTCTCAGTGTCAGATTAAAATGATCTCTATCATATGTAAATGACTTGTTCTTGTGTCTTTTAAATAGTCATATTTCCAGTCGTTAGCCCTATAAGGTTATGCTCGTGTTTGTTTATTCTCAAATAAATGACAAAGAAAATATTTTTCTCTCACTTGTTTGATTCGGTTCTCTTTGTCTACTTTCAGGATTTCTGTGAAAACCTGATGATGTTTTGGGTCGTGTTTATGCAGAAATATAGAAAGTTCTAAAGGGTTCACAAACGGTCAAGCAGCACTGTATCACAGGTGCATCTCAAAAAATTTGAATATCATGAAAGTTATTTATTTTTTTTTGTAACTTATTTCAAAAAGTGAAACTTTCATATATTCTACACTGAACAAAATTATAAACGTAACACTTTTGTTTTTGCCCCCATTTTTCATGAACTGAACTCAGAGATCTAAGACTTTTTCTACGTACACAAAAGGCCGAATCTGTGTTAGTGAGCTGAGATACTCCATCCACCTCACAGGTGTGGCATATCAAGATGCTGATTAGACAGCATGATTATTGCACAGGTGTGCCTTCGGCTGGCCACAATTACAGGTCGTTTTCCCTCTTCCTATAGGTGCATCATATGCTTGTCAAAATGATGATTCGTCCGTTTCTGTTAGTCCCACCCACAATGTTATGTTTACGACGTAAGGATATAATAGTAAAATGTGTGCGTTTGTGAAGTTAAATTTGAAAATAGCCTAGTGAAACAAACATAAATCAGATCAATTCTTTTAAAAAGTCAAAGTCTTAGCAATAAATCCGGACCATCTACAAGTGAAACCCGACAGACCACCTGAGGGCGCTGGATTTATCGATCGGAAACTTCTGAACCAAGCGTGTTTGAAACATCATATTAGCATAGGTACAGTGTTTGATCCGCTAAAGGTCGCTTGATTATGAAATCATCAGCGAAGCCCCGTTGTTTCACACTGAGGTAATGCTTTTTAATAAACTTCCTTTAGTTAACATTAGTTAATACATTAAATAACATTAGCAATGTTTGTTACCATGTTTATTCATCTTTGTTAACCAGCTCAGGCAAATGTTAATAGATACAACTTTTAATTTTAATAATGTCCTATTAGTAAATGAACATTATTATAACAAATATATAAATAAAACAACACATATATATATATATATATATATATATATATATATATATATATATATAAATAAAATAATATAATATAATATAATATAATATAATAAAATAACACACCTGTGGGAATTTAATAATAATACACGTGTGAGAACATTGCATCATCATTTAAAAAAAAAAAAAAAAAACTCCACCGCACGCCACTGAGAACAGTGTAGTTTTTACCAAAGAGCGAGAAAAACCATGGCAGCTGCAAGGATTTGTGCCTGCTCTCTTGCTCTTTTTATATGTACTTTCATAATTGCTTCTAGTGTCTTTAAAATATGGTTAAAGTGTACTACTAATGTACTGACAAGCAATTAATGTTAACTAAAATATACTTCAATGTCATTTCAATGTACTTCAGTGTCATATATCTCTGGCAATGAAGTTGAAATTTAGTATAGGCTATTTAAAATTTTATTGAAAAAAAATCTCTTAATTACCTATGTCAACATAGGTAATTGTCAACACACACAAAATGGACAACCCTCTACATTTATTGACAAAATCTCTAAAACAAATACACAAAAAAACGCTTTTTGCTAATGCACAAGAAAAACCCAACACTATACACAGCTGCAACACTTTAAGTCTGAAGAACAATGCAAAATCACTTACTTGCATACAAAAGTACCTGATCTCGCCATCATAGAAAACATCATTCTGTATTATGTATAAACCTGTTTCCTCAAGGTCCAAATTTACTGGTATTACTATCTTTGTGGAGTCATCTGCTCTCCATTACGTATAGGATTACTATCACACAAACTTAATACAACAACAACAAAAAATCAAGAAAATTATCATTCCATGTACAACAAATGAGACCTTATTGTAAAACATTACCAAACCGTGTTAATGGTACCCCTGGTTTCACAGACCAGGCTTAAGACCAGCCCAAGACTAAAATGTAATTCTATAATAATGCTTTGGCAATACTGTGCAAGTCATGCCAATAAAGCTCATTTGAATTGAATTGAATGTAATTCTGAGCTGATTCAACTGAAAGAAACTTGCACTGACTGATCTTTATAAATATTAATGCTTTTGTTTTGTCTCAAGATGCACACCAGTAATGTTTTTTCTAAGGCATGTTAATGAAAATGACTTAAATGTCCTAAAGACATGTCTGTGAAACCAGGCTATAAATTCTCAAACCTTTACTAGCACCAACATTAAACGGGACCGAAAGGTTTCTTCTAAAATCTTACTCCAGCATTAGTGAATGCAAGTTTGACTAAATTAATTAATTAATAATAATAAATGTTAAAAAAAAGAACTCCAAATGAACTTGCTGGGAAGTGGTGTTTGTCAGTGTCCCAGAAGTTCTCCATCGACAGAAAACTTGAAGCTGCACACCATCTCTCCACAGTCTCTGTGAACAAATGTTCCAAAGAGGCAGGAAAGTCAGAAAAAAATTCATTGAGGAAAGAAAGAAGAACAATTGTTTTCCTTCCACTCAACTTTCTGTTAACATGCTTGGATACAGCACTCTGTGAACAGCAGCTTCTTTGGCAATGAATGTTTGTGGCTTACCCTCCTTGTGAAGGGTGTCAATGATTGTCTTCTGGACAGCTGTCAGATCAGCAGTCTTCCCCATGATTGTGTAGCCTAGTGAACCAAACTGAGAGACCATGTTGAAGACTCAGGAAAGCTTTGCAGGTGTTTTGAGTTGATCAGCTGATTGGCATGTCACCATATTCTAATTTGTTGAGCGTGAATTGGTGGGTTTTTGTTAAATGTGAGCCAAAATCATCACAATTAAATGAACCAAAGACTTAAACTACTTCAGTCTGTGTGCGTTGAATTTATTTAATACACGAATTTCACAATTTGAGTTGAATTACTGAAATAAATGAACTTTTCCACGACATTCTCATTTATTGAGATGCACCTGTAGATCAATATCCCAAAATCTATGAAAATGAAGAAAGGTAACTTTAATTTGTTTCCCTCATCTTGCCTCGCAAGCGTCTCTCGCACATCTTCATGAAGAATGTTCCTGTATTTACCACGACTGACACAGCAAAGCTGCTGTCCTCTTCCTTTGGTTTGTTACCTGTAAAATATATGATGATTAGAGGGGGATCTGTAAATGCACAGGTGGGGATAGATTTCTTGCAAATGGAAAAGATTCAAAGCATTTAAAATCCATAGGGATACTGACTTAATATAGCACTTTTAGCTTGTCCTGTGATCAGGGTGAGCTGACTATAGGCAACAATTCATTAAAAACTTCTAACATCACCTCTTCAGTGCTGGTCTGTGTCTCCACACTGTATCTCCAGTAACAAATCTGGAGAAATAAAACAACATTATTTCTAGAGGTGGCTGATATATTGAGTATTACTGGTGATTATAATATCAATTATATACATTAAATATTACAAGATCGGATCTTTGACTTTTGTTCAGTAGGGTTAAATTGAATTTTAAATCGTTTAGTTAAAATACAGTATTGTATTTTCAGCAGCCAGATTTCTTGGTCCACGCACGCGATCACATTCGGATATCAGAATGCATTCATAGATAAATTATAGGACACGATTAATTCTTCTCCCGAGTCCATAAAGCAAGAACTGCCGGTGTTACACCAAATTCTGTGACCATCGTATTCTGTGACCCTAGGAGGCGCTGTTGTCACTGTTTGGCTTGAACTGTATCACACAGGCGGATTGGGCCCGCAAACAGCGTACGGGTTCGAAAGGCTCGTGTTTGATGGGGAGCCAGTGCAGTGTTGACAGAACCGGGCTAATATGTGCGTCAATAAAAGTCTGGTCGCGTGCGCCAAATGAACTGTTCAAAACATAATATATATATAGCTTAAGGGAAATTCTTTCACACAGAAAGATTTTTATGTTCTCCAAATGTACTGTGTACTTAAATAAATGCACTAAAAACGTTTAAAAGTTTTAGCTTTAATTGGTGTTTATTTATTTTATTTATTCACTTTCTCTCTTTTCTCTGCTCTCTCTCCGCTAGGGGTGGACTGAGTACATTTGAGACATGTGTACAGTTGAAACACCTTAAATAACTTGTGTACTGTACACAAGAACCCCGGGCCGTGGTTTTTGCTCCACACGTGTGTATTAGTGTTCTCTTTGATCGTGGGACATTTGAAATGTGTGCATCTGTCCACTCCGAAGATATCGGCAAGTTGTTTTTTTTTCCAAGGTGAGATTTTCATTTCACCATGTCCCTTCCACAATGAACAGCTTATTATTCTTTTATGATTGTTAAACTTAACATATATCATTGCAAACGTTACTCTGTGCTCTAAAAATAGAGATATTGTATGACGCTGTGCCATGCAAGGTCTTTTCATAATCTAGAGAAACGTGCGTGTGTCAGTGGGGTTCGGTTGAGACACAGAGTATAAACTGGACCCGGGTTGGTGTCCTCGTTATTGCTTCACGTGTGTTTATTTGTACAGTGTTATGATAATAGGATAAAAGTCACATTTACACATATACTATGTAAAATGATAATTGTGATATTTCAACTGTCTATTATTAATGGACATATTTTCTAACATGAATGTTAAAAGGTTACATAGCATTTTAAGAAATATACGAGGTGGTAAAGTGGGTACAGTTGAGACACTCTTTTTAAGATGCTATATGTATTGTATACAGTAACAGTTCAATCATAGAAAATAAATCATACAGAGGCTATGTGTGTTTGTGTACCAAATGTCCCCACAAGTATAGTAATACCAATAAATTCACTTTATGGGAATATTTTTCATGTCCCCATGATGAAACAAGCTTATAAATCATAGTGTTAAATATTTGTTCCTATTTCGTTTAACTGAATCGGAATTAAATAAAGCAAATAAATACGTGTATTTTTAAACTGTAATTATTTAATACTGTAATTTTGTAATTTGTTACATTTGCTATAAATGGTTAGCCAGCTTTAGAGCATTAAGAATGAGTGTCTCAACCGTACCATGCTACTGTTTCAGCTGCTACTGTTTCAGCTTCACCATATGAGTACAGTTGAGACAAATATGCACCTCATGTTCATGAGCTAATTGTGGAAAATATAAACTACTTAAGGCTATTATCGATTTATGATATTTTAGTACACAAGCAAAATAAACATCATGTGAAAAATCACTTCATTTCAGCATCTAGTTTTTGTGTAGTGATGAAAAAAGCAGAAAGTGTCTCTACTGTACTCCGTACCCAGGGTCCTGCTCGTGCTCAGAATTGACTGGAGAAGTGGATTGACTCCTTCTGCGTGCTTGCATCTCTTAATACTCACATCCGTACAAGACTGAGAGGACACAGAGGTGTTAGCGTCGCGTTCCTTTTCAAGTGTTGTTTGAAAGCTGGTCGAGATACTTTTACACACAACACTTTGTTGTTGGCTTTTCTCTCTTTATCTTTTCTGTTGTTACTATTATTATATGCATTGTTTGTGTAGAAATTCTGATTACTCATCAGGCTTATTAAACTAAATAAAATGAGAATAAACATGCGATGTGTACAAGAGCCCGACCCCATGAAGCCCGAGCTGTGCAGCGTGTCAGTTTTAACCTCCTCCTCCCTGACGGTATATCATTAGCTTAACCTGATATTACCACACATTGTTTGAAAAAATAAAGCATTTCATTGCAAATTAAAACATTGGTTTTATTCATATGTATGTAGAATATAGATACAATGTTTGTAAATTTATTTTACATTTGTGGTAAAAACCAACCAAAAAAAAAAAAAAAAGGTGTATGGAAGGACAGATAAGTTACCTGAAATGGTTTGATTGTTGTGTCAGGAATTTTCAAACACATCACAATGGGTCACATATTCTGATGCCCACCTTAAATAGATTAGTAGCCTGTTTTTGTGACATCACTGTTAAACATTTATGTTTCATACAACATGCAAAAATAGGCTCCTCTGCAAACAACTGGATTGTGTTTAATCTTAAGAGATATTAAATTGGTTTAATAGACCTGTTGAATAACCAGCATTTCTAAACAAACATTCCACACAGTCACTTTAAGTTTTATTTATTTAAGAAGTGGTTAATAATTTGTACAAACATATTCAAGAACATTCAAGAGTATATACAGTACATGACACTTAATGACACTTAAACATAAGCAGAGGAAATTTTAAATAAAAAAATTAATCAATTTTATCAATTTAAAAGTATTAGAAAATGAATAAATAAATATAAATTATTTAATATAACAGTTGTACTGTTCATATTAGACCAAAATTCTTTCCTGGATAGGTTATACAGTAGACATGTTAGACATTATTATAAAGTGCACTTAAGTATGCTAAGACCTATTGTTATTAAAGTGTACTCTCTTTAAGTACACTTAAGTGGCCTTTAATTTAAATTATATTATATTATCTGCAAGTGCACTTCTTAAAAAGTATACTTTTAATAATTGAAGTACACAAAAAGCACACTTTTACTGCAATTAAGCACACTTCTTTTTCACAAGGATAGGCTAATATATCCGTCAAAAATGGCTGCTATTTCCATATATAAAAAACCTTACTACTTAGGCTTACTGGTAAATTGCTGCTAAAAACTGGTCAGGGAAGTATATAAATCTGAACATTATTTTATTGTCAAAACACTGCACATAAATACAAATGATCAATAAGTAGGTTAAATGATCACACAGGTCAAAATGTTTTCACTTTTTTACAACTTTGGAATCTAAACTGGGAATCGATAAGAATTGAAATCAATAAGCAGAATAAAAAATTCAAACAATACCCAACACTAGCCACATGTTGTGAAGTTCACTGATTTCTGAACATTTTATGAACGCTGATCAGTTGATGGCAAAATTCAAAAAGACGGTTCTTTGGCACAACCTGCACACCCGTGGCCACACTGAGAGAGTGTTCGTTTTCTGAGGAGACTAAAGGTTTGTTTTCTTTGCAATGTTTGCCTAAAATGAACCAAATCATAGACTTCAGTATCTCTTTGAAAAATAACTTTGTAACTTTTAAACGAGTATTAAAATGAGTTCAATGCAGCTGTAGGAGTGTGAAATAAAAAATAAAGATGATCTTCATTCAGTTGTTCCATTTCTATAGGTTTGGTAACATAAAAGCTCTTAATTCCAAAGAAAATACAAACTAATCAGTGATAAGTACGTCGTTGAGAAGTATGTCGCCTCCACAGACTGACGCCAAATACCTCAAATAGTGTTCAATTAAACTATTTTCAGTTTTACATAATTATTTTACTACAAATTATACACCATCAACAGAGCTGAAAATTAGTTGTATTTTCTCAATAAAATCAACTTTACGGACACATAAATTCATGAATTATTTAACATATTATTCAGATGTGCCATTCTGAGGTTTTACTTTTGATATACTAGGTATATGTCAATAATTTACTTAACAAACATAAGTTTTGGTTTATCACAATACTAGATAAAAATATAAAGAAAAATATTAAGAATAAAATTCAGAGTACATTTTGATTGTTATCCAACATTTAATTTGAAGACTTTAAAAAATACTAAAAAAGGCAATGTTGTCAAACATTTTATAACATTTCAATATGAATATAAAAAACAACAACAGCAACATGAATAACCCATCAGGATATAGTCCAAAATGTGGGGACTACACAATACCCAAAATCACATGTCTGCTGAAGCTGTCGTACAAGGTGTGTATTGGGAGCCTCAGAGTTGGGTTCTGGGTTAGGTTATCGTGTTTGAACACAATAGTAAGAACGTTTGGTTTGCGGTACTACTCCAATGTAACAGCCAAAAAAGAAAAGTTAATCTAAATCTAAAATGAAATAAACTTATAATTATTATTCACTATTAACACTTGTTAAGAAATAACTAAAAGCAATAGCCATAACAAATACATCTACTATTGCAAACTTTAAAGTTTGTTTCAAGCGACGTACATGGAGACGATGTAGGGTACAACGGGGTAAAAGATGCCTTTGATATTATTTTCATCTAAATCACTAGATGGCACAAAAACATGGTTTAGCACTTTCCAAAACATTCACTTATTTATCTGATCTTTGACGTGATCGTGCGCAGCAGCGCAAAGTTGATTCTGTGCTTACTTGATTGTTTTTTAAAATGTTGTAGATTTAAGTATCAAATGAGAATCGCTAAAATTAATGCATATATTTGGAGACAAAGGTCTTCTTTATGATTTTCAGCTTTGTTTAAGATAATTAAAGCAACAGTTTTTAAATAACGAAGAATATGTAAAATTATGGTATTTGGGGTAAAAAGCGTCCCTGCTGTTGGGGCGAAAGGCGCAGTAATTAACATGGTAATTAATATAGCTGACTTTTCCTTTTGTTGACATGACATGGTTAGATTCAGATGGTAAATATCATATATTATGTTGGGTGTCCATATTAGAGATAATCACCATGTTTAGAATGAAACCATCATATTTAAAAACATGATATTAATCATATCATATAATAAAATATCATTTGTTGTTACTACTGTAAATATATATTGAATTATTATTGGATGTCCTTCAATACTTTCATAATCTTTACTTATTAAAATGATTTTGTTTCTGTATTTTAAAATATATTTTTTATATTAACATATTTTAATGACGGTATATTTATTGAACAAAAATTCATTATTTTATTTTTCAAAATAAGCAGAAAATAGTATAAACTTTGCTAAAGTGGTTGTTTTGAACAAGTATTAACTTTATTTTATCTGAAGTATTTGTATAAGTACTGTGTGTGTGTGGGGGTGGGGGGGGGGGGTAAAAGGCCCCCCTTGCCACCTCATACATTTATAAGATTTTTAAATAAAATAAACAACTTGAATGATTTATTTCCACACAAAATCAATTGTCAATCGATCATTGTTCAATACAATGTCTATTTCTCCTGCTCCTGCTCCTTCTCCTTCTCTTGTTCCTGCTCCTTCTCCTGCTCCTACTCCTGCTCCTTCTCCTGCTCCTTCTCCTGTTCCTGCTCCTTCTCCTGCTCCTTCTCCTGCTCCTTCTCCTTCTCCTGTTCCTGCTCCTTCTCCTTCTCCTGCTCCTTCTCCTGTTCCTGCTCCTTCTCCTGCTCCTTCTCCTGTTCCTGCTCCTTCTCCTGCTCCTGCTCCTTCTCCTGTTCCTGCTCCTTCTCCTGCTCCTTCTCCTGTTCCTGCTCCTTCTCTTGCTCCTTCTCCTGTTCCTTCTCCTTCTCCTTCTCCTTCTCCTGCTCCTGTTCCTTCTCCTTTTCCTGCTCCTTCTCCTGTTCCTGCTTCTGCTCCTTCTCCTGTTCCTTCTCCTGCTCCTGTTCCTTCTCCTGTTCCTTCTCCTTTTCCTGTTCCTGCTCCTTCTCCTGTTCCTGCTCCTTCTCCTGTTCCTTCTCCTGTTCCTGCTCCTGTTCCTGCTCCTTCTCCTGCTCCTTCTCCTGTTCCTGCTCCTTCTCTTGCTCCTTCTCCTGTTCCTTCTCCTGTTCCTGCTTCTGCTCCTTCTCCTTCTCCTGTTCCTGCTTCTGCTCCTTCTCCTGTTCCTTCTCCTGCTCCTGTTCCTTCTCCTGTTCCTTCTCCTTTTCCTGTTCCTGCTCCTTCTCCTGTTCCTGCTCCTTCTCCTGTTCCTTCTCCTGTTCCTGCTCCTGTTCCTGCTCCTTCTCCTGTTCCTGCTCCTTCTCCTGTTCCTTCTCCTGTTCCTGCTTCTGCTCCTTCTCCTGTTCCTTCTCCTGTTCCTGCTCCTTCTCCTGTTCCTGCTTCTGCTCCTTCTCCTGTTCCTTCTCCTGTTCCTGCTCCTTCTCCTGTTCCTGCTCCTTCTCTTGCTCCTTCTCCTGTTCCTTCTCCTGTTCCTTCTCCTTTTCCTGTTCCTGCTCCTTCTCCTGTTCCTTCTCTTGTTCCTGCTCCTGTTCCTGCTCCTTCTCCTGCTCCTTCTCCTGTTCCTGCTCCTTCTCTTGCTCCTTCTCCTGTTCCTTCTCCTTCTCCTGTTCCGGCTCCTTCTCCTGCTCCTGTTCCTTCTCCTGTTCCTGCTCCTTCTCCTCTTCCTGCTCCTTCTCCTGTTCCTGCTTCTGCTCCTTCTCCTGTTCCTGCTCCTTCTCCTGTTCCTTCTCCTGATCCTGTTCCTTCTCCTGTTCCTTCTCCTTTTCCTGTTCCTGCTCCTTCTCCTGTTCCTGCTCCTTCTCTTGCTCCTTCTCCTTCTCCTGTTCCGGCTCCTTCTCCTGCTCCTGTTCCTTCTCCTTTTCCTGCTCCTTCTCCTGTTCCTGCTTCTGCTCCTTCTCCTGTTCCTTCTCCTGCTCCTGTTCCTTCTCCTGTTCCTTCTCCTTTTCCTGTTCCTGCTTCTGCTCCTTCTCCTGTTCCTGCTCCTTCTCCTGCTCTTTCTCCTTCTCCTTTTCCTGCTCCTTCTCCTGTTCCTGCTCCTTCTCCTGCTCTTTCTCCTGCTCCTGCTCCTTCTCCTGTTCCTTCTCCTGTTCCTTCTCCTGCTCCTGTTCCTTCTCCTTTTCCTGTTCCTGCTCCTGCTTCTGCTCCTTCTCCTGTTCCTGCTCCTTCTCCTGCTCTTTCTCCTGCTCCTGCTTCTGCTCCTTCTCCTGCTCCTTCTGTTCCTTCTCCTTTTCCTGCTCCTTCTCCTGCTCCTTCTCTGTTTCCTGCTCCTTCTCCTGTTCCTGCTCCTTCTCCTGCTCTTTCTCCTGCTCCTTCTCCTTTTCCTGCTCCTTCTGCTGCTGCTCCTGCTCCTTCTCCTGTTCCTGCTCCTTCTCCTGCTCCTTCTCCTGCTCCTTCTCCTGTTCCTGCTCCTTCTCCTGCTCCTTCTCCTGCTCCTGCTCCTTCTCCTGCTCCTTCTCCTGTTCCTGCTCCTTCTCCTTCTCTTGCTCCTTCTCCTGTTCCTGCTCCTTCTCCTGCTCCTTCTCCTTCTCCTGTTCCTGCTCCTTCTCCTGCTCCTTCTCCTGTTCCTGTTCCTGCTCCTTCTCCTGCTCCTTCTCCTGTTCCTGCTCCTTCTCCTGCTCCTGCTCCTTCTCCTTCTCCTGTTCCTGCTCCTTCTCCTTCTCTTGCTCCTTCTCCAGCTTCTTCTCCTGTTCCTTCTCCTTCTCCTTCTCCTGTTCCTGCTCTTGCTCCTTCTCCTGCTCCTTCTCCTTTTCCTGCTCCTTCTCCTGTTCCTGCTCCTGCTACTTCTCTTGCTCCTTCTCCTGTTCCTGCTCCTTCTCCTTTTCCTGCTCCTTCTTCTCCTGTTCCTGCTCCTTCTCATTTTCCTGCTCCTTCTCTTTTTCCTGCTCCTTCTCCTGTTCCTGCGTCTGCTCCTTCTCCTGTTCCTGCTCCTGCTCCTTCTCCTGTTCCTGCTTCTGCTCCTTCTCCTGCTCCTTCTCCTGTTCCTGCTTCTGCTCCTTCTCCTGTTCCTTCTCCTGTTCCTGCTCCTTCTCCTGCTCCTTCTCCTGTTCCTGCTCCTTCTCTTGCTCCTTCTCCTGTTCCTTCTCCTTCTCCTTCTCCTTCTCCTGCTCCTTCTCCTTTTCCTGCTCCTTCTCCTGTTCCTGCTTCTGCTCCTTCTCCTGTTCCTTCTCCTGCTCCTGTTCCTTCTCCTGTTCCTTCTCCTTTTCCTGTTCCTGCTCCTTCTCCTGTTCCTGCTCCTTCTCCTGTTCCTTCTCCTGTTCCTGCTCCTGTTCCTGCTCCTTCTCCTGCTCCTTCTCCTGTTCCTGCTCCTTCTCTTGCTCCTTCTCCTGTTCCTTCTCCTTCTCCTGTTCCGGCTCCTTCTCCTGCTCCTGTTCCTTCTCCTGTTCCTGCTCCTTCTCCTCTTCCTGCTCCTTCTCCTGTTCCTGCTTCTGCTCCTTCTCCTGTTCCTGCTCCTTCTCCTGTTCCTTCTCCTGATCCTGTTCCTTCTCCTGTTCCTTCTCCTTTTCCTGTTCCTGCTCCTTCTCCTGTTCCTGCTCCTTCTCTTGCTCCTTCTCCTGTTCCTTCTCCTTCTCCTGTTCCGGCTCCTTCTCCTGCTCCTGTTCCTTCTCCTTTTCCTGCTCCTTCTCCTGTTCCTGCTTCTGCTCCTTCTCCTGTTCCTTCTCCTGCTCCTTCTCCTGTTCCTTCTCCTTTTCCTGTTCCTGCTTCTGCTCCTTCTCCTGTTCCTGCTCCTTCTCCTGCTCTTTCTCCTTCTCCTTTTCCTGCTCCTTCTCCTGTTCCTGCTCCTTCTCCTGCTCTTTCTCCTGCTCCTGCTTCTGCTCCTTCTCCTGTTCCTTCTCCTTTTCCTGCTCCTTCTCCTGCTCCTTCTCTGTTTCCTGCTCCTTCTCCTGTTCCTGCTCCTTCTCCTGCTCTTTCTCCTGCTCCTTCTCCTTTTCCTGCTCCTGCTCCTTCTGCTGCTGCTCCTGCTCGTGCTCCTTCTAGTCTTCGATGTGGCAGATATCACTCGCCATATGGGCTCGTGCCTGGCACTGAAGTGAAGCGGGAGCGCGCGTCTCGCTTTTGATGTGGTCATAAAGAAGTTCTGGACTGAATAAACAAACTTCTTGTCAAGATAAAAAGCGACAGAAACAGCAGTTGAGTGGCCTAACTCTGCCCTTGCGTTAAATATTTGTAACGCGTAAACTGCGTTAACACGGCAGTGTCACAGCTAAAACACTGACTTAAAAACACCTGATTTGAAGCGAATCAGTCACGGGATTAGTTTTTATGTCATGTTTATGTAAATTCATTTTTACTTAAGATGTTATCTGCAATGTTTATGGTCTTTTTGGGCAGGATAAGCGATATATTTAAATCGTTATGGTGGGGTCTGCTGCGCACTTCTGATCCAACACAAAATATAGCTAATTTCTTTATGCATGTAATTATTCAGGAATTATTAAACATGAACGTATTAGTATCCGAAATTGATTTGAATATACAATTAATAATATTATACAAGCCTCTGTTACTATTGCTATGTTGTACTGAAATGAAAAGCTTCCATGCATCATCTTGGAAATAAAGCTTCATGTCTTTAAGTCCTTACTGTAAGTTATGTAGTCAGTTATTTCTCTGAATAAGTTATGACGTGTATATTTCTTATGTCCCAATTGAACAACATCTATTTCAGACTCGATCGCGCAAATATGGCGTTTTACTAGCCTTACCGTTTCCATGTAAAATGTTATGTGTATAGGCCTATATGTTAAGTTAATAATTAATTTAACCACCGTTCACCATCATCATCATCATCATGGTGTTTAACAAAATCATTGTTGAAACATTTGGAGTTATGAATAAAAACACTAAAATACATAGCCTGAACAATGAATGACTGGCGAATGAAAGTAGGCTATACAAAGCAGAAATCTTTATCCAGATTTCAGAATGAGCACTTTGTCATAATGTTGAGGATCTTGTCCGTCTGATGTTCGCTACTGTAATGTATATGAATGTATTTTAATAAGCAGGGGGAATTCCCGACATTCAACAAATTTACAAGTTTACATGCCTGTGTTTGCATTGTAAGAATGTACAGGGATACTTAAGATTTAAAAATGCTGACTTGTTAGGTGATGTTTTCTCATTAAATTCGTACGACTTACTATTAATTCAGTGGAATGTATGGGAATCATGGGGAATACCAATATGGCGGCACGGCGGCTTCACTTTCATGACGTCATGAGCAGTGGTGCCCACTTCCGGCGGAACCCTTGCAATGGGCTGAACTGGAACGTCCTAAGCCCCTGATTACCCTTGATCAAAATCCCTTATGGAGTTGGTTTATTGTTTGTCATTTTTCCCCTTATGAATTTGTTTGGTGCAGCATTCTATATGTACAGGTATGCTTGCCTTGGGTTGTTATAAATGTAAAAAAATTGGAGTGGGGATAAATTAAACGCGATCTGCGATGACATCACAATCATGTTGCATTGTGGTCTGTGGAGTGACATGAAGTGTGTATTTGAAGCAGACTCGATGCCTCAGTCAGAATTGTGCAGTAGTAACCTAATAATGGTTTAGTGTGTGCTTCAGATCAGTTCTCAAAGATTGTAGAGCAATCGTATGCAATCATGTCAAAGTGAGTGAGCATTATTTCTAGGCACTGGACAAGAGAATTCAAACACAATCACGCTCACTGGTACATGACTAACCACTTTTATTCACAGTATAATCTCACATTTTCTTTTTCAGCAGAGGCAGTTCAGGAACACAAACAGCGGAGACAGAATGACATTAACTGACACATTACAGCTGTGAGCATTTAAAAAAGCAAAAAGAAAAAGCAAAATCAGAGAAAAACATCCCTGACTATCATGGCTGGAATGGACACAGATCCACTTTTGTGCTGAAATACTCAAGCGCATAGACAGAACACACACTGTAATGTCACATTATGACCAGAGATAGTCAGCAAACAAATACAGCAGATATAATTCACATGACAACACACTGTTGACAACACAGCACACGACAGCTTCTGCTGGTCTCCACAGGGTGGTTTGTTGTTTTGCAGGAGGTTCTTCTCTCTCGAGTGTATCTATATCTGTATGAGAGCATTCGCTTCATGCTGGACAAAACACACTGACACATTGCTGATCTTTAATCATATTACAGGCTTATGCGACCATCTATAAAATCAGTAATGTCATGTCTGATCATTGACGAGTTTGGCTTGGGAAAATCACTGTCTGTTCACACGTCACTAAAGCTCAGCCTCAGCACAGCCTGACCGGCAGACCAGCTCATACTGATGTGACCGTGTGAGGCTGACGGCAGATCAATGCTCATCCCATTCACGGACCTCTACGCCACGAGCAGCTCTGAAACTGTGCAAAGAAGACTTTGGATTAAAGCATCTGCAAAATAGAGCACTAACTCTCCACATCTACAGTATGTTGTCTTCTGACAGACTTGTATTTCACATTATTCACACACAAGTATATCACATAAATATATCAATCTATATGTTGACTGTCCCTTTCTCAGAGAGCCTGCCGAGTTCAGAGTCATTAGGGTTTCTGATCATTTAAGTCAAAAAAATCTCGAGAACATAACCAGGAAAAACTTCAAAACACTGCCATAAAAACAAATATTTAAATGAAATTTGATCCAAATCAGAGGTCCGCATTAGACACTGCAGTAATGCACTCAAATCTTCTGGAGGACTAGGGATGATTTATTGCTGACTGCCATCAGAAAATTCAATGTTCAACTCGCACATATTGGTCCGGCTCAGATTTGGTCTGAGAGAGACGTTAGATCGCTGTCAGACCAGCTGTCGCTTCAGGTTTTAAGAGATTAGTTCAGCCGACAATGGAAACCATCATTATTTACTCTGTGTCATTTCAGTCCTGTGTGACTTCTTTGAGAGCATTCTATGTGACCAGCGCACTATTTAGAGTCAGACAGCAGGCCTGTGTGAGAAACACTGCCATTAAAGCCATTACGGACCGATCACGTTCCCTTTTGCCAGGTCATGATTTCAACTCTTTCCCCAAAATTGATGAAATTTTCTGGCATTCTATATTTTCACTGTTATAGAGTAGGGGGTGGTATAACATTTATAACCATCATTAAACAGCATATAAATCAAAACCACCTCAAGTTAACTCCGTACTGAATGTGATCTGGATGTAGTCATTGACTAAACGCCATTTTCTCAGCTTTTTAATCAAAATGTTGCTTTTCTTTTTAAACATACCCACATTTGAGTGTCGTATAAAAAAAACAATGCAGGAAGGTAGAATAAAACATTTTTTGTTTGTTTGTTAAAAGCAGACTCTGCTCTTTCTTTTGATCTACTGCATGTTCAGATATTCATGCAACTTAATATTCTGGGGGCCATGAGAATTGTGACACAATGATAATAAATGCTGGCGGTGGCTGAAAAGAGTTAAATGAATCACGCTGGGCCGTGTGAAATGGAAAAAGAGCATTTTCTGTGACTTGAGCTGCAGTAGAGAGAGTTTCAGTGGTTAACTGCTTACATTTCACTGTTCATTTATAAACTGACTGTAGAAAGGCAAGTAAAAGTAATATTGACTGGTGTGAAGTTGGTACGGTGTTCACTGGGTGGCAGTATGAATCACCGTCCGCCTTCCTGGCTTGGACCACTTTTGTTTCATGAGAAAAATACAGGGTTGAAATGACATGAGTAAGTAATGACAGTTCCCGTCTTTGGGGTAAAATTCTTCTGTCAAGAAGTGACAGTCCAACTGAACGTAGAACGCCGTGGACGAGGCAGCCGGCTCTAGACCTGTGAGATGATCTGCATGTTGAAGCTGGGCGATCGGCTCTGTTTTCCAGGAGAAAGCAGCTCTGTCTCCTCCGGCAGACGCTGCTCCTGCAGGCTGAGTATGGAGCATCTGCGAGCCTCGGCGCCGGAGCCCAGCCCCGGCCGGCAGTCCAGAGAGGTGCTGGAGGTCCTGCGAGCGGACAGGCGGCTCTTCCTCCCGCGCACGCCCCTGGGCTGGCTGCTGCTGGACGCGCCGGAAGAGAAGCCCTCATCCGCATCATTCAGGCCGGAGGACTCCTCCCCGCTCAGCCGGTCTGGATCTACCACAGAGAAACCATACAGGACAGAATGATTTCAAGGGACGGATGAAATGAGATCGTATTGCTTTCTGAAAGCCCTTTGTCTCCGTATGTTACAAGAGTGTCATGAAAACCATCCAACATTGCTGTCAGCATTGGGAGTGAGTAACAACACGTTCTCTCCCAACTCCACACATAGCCTATTGATGCTGGGTCAGGACCCTTTGGCTTTTTGATGCACAGAGGTATCCTTTTAGTGTCACTTTTCAATGTGCAGGGTCCTCCATTGTTTTCAGTTAATTAATGGTTTTAACTTAACGGTTTGCATGCATTTGTAAAAAATAGAAATCATTTTATTTAAATGTATACTTTTAATTGGAGCACCTAACCATACCCCTACCCTAAACCCACCCACTTCTGAACAATATAAAACACACACAGGCAAATATAAGTGCAGTCACAGGTATTCATTTCAAAAACTGACCATTAACAAGCAGTATAAAACCATTACAATCAAGTCCTGTTGCATTCCAAGTCTTTGGGATTACGGTTTAGGTTTAGGGGCAGGGGTTGGGTTACGTGCTCATAAATGTGGAAATAGTGTAATGTAAATAAAACTGTTGTGACTATTGCATATATGTTGGGGTGTGATTTTCCAATGTAAATAATGGCAATATTATTACCCAATATATAGTTTAATGATGGCGATAAAACTCCCTGTGCCATATTGACGCCAAGGGGTTTTAACTCAAAGCAATGGAGGACCCTGCACGTTGAAAAATGACGCTAAAGGGTCCTGACCAAGTGTCAATATGTGAAGAGTTGGGAGTGAGACTGTGATGGAATTAACAGAAGAGCAAGACTCTCTACAGAATGATGTGATTCATGAGATCTGTGTGATTTCATTGGCCTTGTATAGAACAGCTTTGACCTCATCAGCTCGTTACTGAAGAGCTATTAAATCACTGAGTAGAAGGCACTTACACAGTCAATACTGAGTAATCCGATTACACTTTCAGCAATCAATGAGAGAGTAGTTCTCTCATCTTCATCTACAATGTTTAAATATATCCCAAAAAACTATGCAAATTCTGTCTGGTCCAAACAGGAATAAATGGACTGAAGCAAGTAACAAGATACTGAACAGATGATAGGTTTAACTATCAGCCAATCTGCATGCCTTCATTCATCACAATTACATTTTAATAAGTTACATACAGTGCAAGCATAATTATTAGGCAAGTTAATATTCTGACCATATTTTTTCCAAGCACATTTTACCAATTCCAAATCACATCAGTCTTAATAGCTACTATTAATTTTGAATTTAATCATTTAAAAGTAAGTTTTGGGAGCTCATTTTTCCTCCTATCCTGAAAAGTCAGTCTTGCAGAGATAGACTAAAAATGAACTCTCAAAACTTACTGCCAGATCCTGGAAGATAATTTCTTGAAGCAGTGGTACAAAAGGGATGCGAGGCTGGTCCTTCAAGAGTCACTCAACTTATCTGTCCATAAAGCCTTCATAAAAAAAAAAAAATAAAAATTAAAAAAAAAAAAAAAAAAAAAAAATCAATCTTTATGTATTTCACAAAACTTCAGCATGTTATTCTTATTAAGTAAGGGTCCTTTTTTTGGATTTTTTTACCCAAGCTAAAAAGTCTCTGAGAACCTGACACATTGCATTTCTGCAGACTCCAGGTAGGTTGCAGTTCTGGAAAATGGTGGCACTGGAGACTAAAGGGTTCCTGATGGTTTCACACCTAACTCTTCCCCTTAATCCTTAATTCTTTTGCAGTTAACGTGTCATTTCTTCTCCACCCGTTTTTTTCTGACCGGGCTGACCCAATGAGCATTTCACTGTCCAATGGTCATGCCTTACCTTTGCAAATTCTAGTATTGCATCCTTCTCATGGGCACTTAATAATTTTTTACTTTGAGTCTGAGTTAAATCACTTTTTTGGCTCATTTTATCTGTAAAAGAAAACCTGCCTAATAATTATGTACACCTGAACATAAGGAGTTTTTCACTTCCAGCCTTCATGGACAATTATATATCATCTATAAATGATTACATTCAAAATGAATAGTAGTTATAAAGATTGATGTGGTTTTCAATTGGTAAAATGTGCTTGGAAAAAAAAAAAGGGTCAGAATATAGAATAAAAATATGACCTGATTTTAATTAAATTAAAACTTTCAGTGTTTTTTCAAAAAGGTTGTTTGATTGTTCTGGTGCAGCTTCACACAATCAACAAGGTGCGTGGAAAAAAAAAAAAACTGTCAGATTGGGACAATATTAGCAACACTTGTAACCTCAAGGGGTCATGAACAAAGGATGTAATTAAAAAAGGAATTTTATTTTGCTAACGCGTTTCAGCGCACAGGCCTTCATCAGGGCTACGAGGTTGCAGGTGTACATGGCATCCTTTAAAATACAAACAAGAGCAAAATTCAAACTTGCAAACCAATAAAAAATAAATTAAAAAAAAGGACAAAATTCATCCACTCATCACTAAATTCATCAAATAAATAGCCAAATAAGTTTAAGAGATAAATATACAGGTATGTTAACAAACACACATATAGTTTTAATAAACATACAGTGCACAACTCCATTCAAGACATTTATGCAAAAATATTTTTTATATTTCCAATTTTTGCATTGGTTATTTCCATGTACACCTGCAACCTCTTAGCCCTGATGACGGCCTGTGTGCGGAAACGTGTTGGCAAAATAAAATTCCTCCTTCAGTGCTTTTTCCAAAATGATTTATGCTTTTTCTGAGAAAATGGAGCATTTGTGCTTGATGTTCTGTTCAACACTGGCATGCTGTGATTCCCATTTACAAACAACTCTTTGATCTGAAAACTATTAGAAACAGAACTGAGTGACGCCACAATATACTCAGATAAAGTCCAAATATATGAACAAGTCAAATGAACAAAACAGACAAGATGAAGAAATCCTTGTTCTTGATAATCACACTGAGCTTTCATACACACACACACACACACACACACACACACACACACACACACACACACACACACACACACACACACACACACACACACTTTGCTAAAAAGTCGTTCAGGCATTTGAACTGCTGAAAGGAGGATGGAGGACATGCACACACTATTACACTCACAAACGCTTCCTCATCAGCAAACTGCCATGCAACATCAGACACATGATGTTTGCGTGGGGAATTCAAAAAGCGCTTCAGGGTGCGGAGGGCACTTATCACACAGGTGATGAATCCTGCTGTGGGTTTGTGGGAAAGATACCCTTGTGCTGCTTTTGTTTTGTGGTGTAATGCATTTCACATGTGTGTCACCAAATGGAGCACGTGACGTATTAGAGGATCCCTTACTACTGTTTTCACAGTGACCAAAGCCAGTTTTTTTGTGATCAGAATGTGTTTCTGTTACTCTAAAGGTGAGGAGTCTTACAGGAAATGGAAATTTTTAGCATTCATTTATTAGTTTTACTTAATTCCTGTTTTTGTTGAATGAACGTTTCAAACATTAGGAAAATAAAAACAAATGTGTTTGAATGCAAGAAGCCAAAGCCATGCACTTCTGTATGCAGATCACATGATTCAAATAATCTGGATGCCACTGTCAGAGAGGATGAGTGTGATCAATCAAACTGAATGGTTCTGTAAACCATGTGTAACTTGTTTTACATTTGTGTGTGTATTTTTCTGCTGGTGGAATTGTGACTGCCGGTGTCTTCCAGAAGCACTAAAGAATCTTTGAGACAGTGACAGATCTTCTTGGATGGGACGCTGATGGTTAGTGTCCACCAGAGGCACCTGAAGTCAGATAAACGTAGTTCCCCTTCAGGAACTCGAGCTGCGTCGAAATGCTATGGGAACGCCTTCAGCATGACTGCGTGCTGAATCACGCGAGTAATCAATCCAATGGATGGGCGAGACAAATCACAGACGGGGAGACCAGGAAGCTTAAAAGCATGTGCAGTGGAGACAGTGGCAGCTTCTGTCATTCAGTACACTCTCTGGGTGTGTGTGTGTTTGTGTGTCTTATTTACTGTTGTCACATTGCGATCATGTCAAAGGCATAAGACAAAAGCAAACATAAGGGCGAGAGCAAGCAGCAATTTAGACTGTGTTCTCCTCCCTACCTGTGCTACATTACGGGCGGGGATACACACAGTCTGTGTTGTTTGCTTGGGAGCGAAACACGCCACGGAGGTTGATGATGTCGAAACCGTCGATGAGACTATGGACTTACCACCCCAGTCCGAGGAGATAGTGGAAATGATAACTAGTGCTGTGGCCAAATTAAATCTCGACTGGCCCGCCAAAGAGCAGGCTGAGCTGGAGAAAAGCAAGTTAGACGAGCGCTTTCTGCGGTCACAGTTGCTGCCTCCCGAGGTGTCGAGATCGTAGGCTACACCATTCTCGGCCTGTCTCTTCAGTCCCTCGCTCGTCGTTTATTCCAATCTTGTAGAACTGAATGAGCACACATACAGGGCGATGCCTTGGGTTGAACAGACGCTCGCAGATTATCTGTCTCCCAGTGTGGCATAGTCCCTGAAGGCCCCGGCATTGCCCTCCAAGCCGCTTCGTACAAGCTCCCCCACAGAGGTACAAGTCTTCCAAGCTGAAGGCAGATATGAGGACCGTTGTTTTGGCGAAGACGACTTCGACCAAGAAGCCCTGATGTTTGAAGCTCAGGGCTTCTAAGGGCAGGCCCCTTTGGAAAACAGTGGTGTACACATCATACGGTGCCTGTCTCTCCTCAGTGCCCTCAGGAGATCGGTCTGTCAACCCAGCTACCCCCAGTGCTTCAGGGCACAGTAGTCTCCAGCGAGCGCATCTCTCAGCATCCGCCCGGAAACGTAGCGGCTCTGGGAGGCTCGCCACCTCTAAGGAGGTCTCTAGAGTAGCCGCTCCAATTACACCAGAGGTTAGTCTCGAGAGACATATTCCCTTAGTAGACAATCTGGAAGCATGGAAGCTTCTGCCAAATGTCTCATGATGGGTCCTGCAGATTGTAGAAAGAGGCTACAGAATCCAGTTCAGTTCTCCTCCACCTCGCTTCAGCGGGGTCTTTCCCACTCTGGTGGGGCCCCAGCAAGAAGTAAACACTCTCTTGAGGAATGAGGCCATCAAGGTGGTCCCTCCTCTCGACAGAGAGTCCGGGTTCTACAGCCGGTACCTCATCGTTCCAAAGAAGGATGGGGGGGTTGCTTCCTATTTTAGTTCTGCATCAGCTAAACGGCTCAGTCATGCGAATGAAGTTCAAGATGCTTACACTCATACAGGTCGTGTCTCAGATCAGGTCTGAGGACTGGTTTGTCACGATAGAACTGAAGGACGCATACTTCCATATTTCCATCCTTCCTCAACACTAGAAGTTCCTGAGGTTTGCTTTTCGGGGACGAAGCTTACCAATATTGGGTTCTTCCATTCAGCCTTGCACTCTGTCTGTGGAGCGGCCACCATCTCAAGTGGCACATCAACTGTCTGGAGATGCTGGCAGTGTTTCAGGCACTGAAACACTTTTTCCCGGACCTAAGAGGCCATCGTGTCTTGGTGTGCACAGACAATGCAGTGGTGGTCTCTTACATCAACCATCAGGGAGGTCTGCGCTCGCACCCTCTTTACAGGCTGGCGCCCCAGATCCTCCTGTGGGCCCAAGGGAAACTCCAGATATCCTGTCGAGGCAGGGGCCGGGGCCGGGGCCGGGGCCGAGGCCAAGGGAAAGGAGGCTCCACCCTAAGGTGGTGAAACAGATATGGAGGGAAGTTCTGGAGAGAGTGCACCGGGAAGGGGTCCGTCTTCTGCTAGTGGCCCCACTCTGGCCAGGCTGAGTATGGTTCTCAGACCTGGTGTCTCTTCTCGATGGCTCTCCATGGGAGATTCCTGTCAGGAGGGATCTCCTCTCTCAGGTGGGGGGCACCATCTTTCACCCCCGCCCAGAGCTGTGGAAACTGTGGGTGTGGCCACTGAGTGGACACAATTCATAACTTACGGTCTCTCAACTGAGGTTGTTGAGACCATCCTCCAGTCCAGAGTTCCCTCACCGAGAAACCTGTACACCCAAGTGGAACCTGTTCACTTCTTGGTGC
The DNA here is from genome assembly GCA_036784905.1 of Acrossocheilus fasciatus. Taxonomy (NCBI): domain Eukaryota; kingdom Metazoa; phylum Chordata; class Actinopteri; order Cypriniformes; family Cyprinidae; genus Acrossocheilus; species Acrossocheilus fasciatus. The sequence continues at coordinate 175,121 of CM071946.1, read as the reverse complement.
GGCGAAACACCCCCTAGTTACATGTTTCTTCCATGGTGCACCAAGGCTGAGGCCTCCGGTACGCTCTCGTGTCCCTCCGTGGCACCTGGCCGTGGTCTTGCAGGCTCTCTGCAAACCTTGCTTCGAGCCCCTCGAGGAGGTTTCAGATCGAGTGCTGACACTGAAGACCATCTTCCTCTTAGCTATCACTTCGCTGAAGAAAGTTGGCAACTTGCAGTCCCTTTCTGTGGCCCCTTCCTTCTTAGACTTTGCGCCTGGCTTGACCAAAGCTTTTTTGTACCCCAGGCCAGGAGTACCTAAAGTTCCCTCCTCCATGCCACAGCCCATCGTACTGCAGGCCTTCTGCCCTCCTCCCTTCCAGGACCCAGACCAGCAGAAGCTTAATTGCATATGTCCACAGAGCTGCCCTGTGGAGGAAGTCTGACCAATTGTTTGTATGCTATGATCCTTCCGAAGGGGTCTTCCTGCTACTAAGCAGACCCTCAGTCGGTGGATCATGGATGCCATCTCTATGTCTTACGAGTCCTCTGGTCTTCCCTCTCCCTTGGGGGTCAAGGCTCACTCCACACGAAGTGTGACGGCCTCCAAGGCCTTCATGTCAGGTGTCCCCATGCTGGACATTTGTAATGCTGCGGGCTTGTCCAGGCCACTCACTTTTTTGAGGTTCTATGATTTTGATGTCCGTGCCACTCCTGGCTCCTCTGTTCTCTCGCCTTAGCTGTGCTCTTCCACACTAGGCAGGGATTTGCATTCTCATTCCCATAGCTTTTCGATGCAGCTCGAGTTCTTGAAGGGGAATGTCCCTATGTTACTTATGTAACCCTAGTTCCCTGAGAGAATGAGATGCAGCGTCTCATCGCCATACTTCTGGCATCCCTGCGAGCGCTTCCTTTTTACGAGAAGCTGCCACTGTCTCCACTGCACATGCTTTTAAAGGGGTCATTGGATGCCCATTTTTCACAAGTTGATTCTTTAGGGTCTTAATGAAAAGTTTATAACATACTTTGGTTAAAATTTCTGGTAGTGTAAAAAAACACCCTTTTTGCCTTATCAAAATCAGCTCTGTTCATAGCAGGCCGTTTCCTTGCATGTCGCTTTAAATGCTAATGAGCTCTGCTCACCCTACCCCTCTCTTCCGTGGGGTGATGAGCAGAATGTAAACTTTAGCCGCGAAACTTGCTGACTTGCACATTATTAGGAAAGGCAATTTGCAAAGATTCATAAAAAGCCCTTATACTCACTTCTTCTGTAGATGAAGCTGGATCACAAATGATTCACACAAAAATAGACACATTTAGGCAGATTGGGGATCGACGCATTCCCTTCAAAAATGAAAGTAACGTTAATCCTCTGCGTCTTCATTGGCTCAGATATCAGGAGTAAATGACGACTACTATTTTCATTATTACATCCAACAGCAAAACACCTCAAACATAATAGTGGACAGCTCACAGCTCACACAGGGAGGGTCTAAGGAAAGACGGCCTTGTCAATCAACTATTGTGAGACTGTCCTGTGCAGAACTACGTCATTCTGCCAGGAATCTCAGAACAGCCTGATTTGAGAAAGGAGATTTTAAAATAGGGATTTAAAAAAAAAAAAAAAACATTGGGTGGATTTTTATCATTATAGGGTGGATGTGTACACACACTTCCAACACACATTTATGTTCAAACAACACGTAAAGTGAATTTTGCATCCGATGACCCCTTTAAGCTCCCTGGTCGCTACGTCATCCCATCCGTGACGTCTAGCCCATCCACTGAACTGATTACACACATGATTCAGAGTGCTGTCACGCTGAATGCGTTCCCATAGCATTTAGACACAGCGTCTCCTTCCCTCGGGGAACCATGGTTACATATGTAACCTAGGGATGTTTTCCAAGACACAGAATAATCAGACACATTGCGCATGCTCAGTCGGAGAGAACAGTCGATGGCGAGAGGAAATGACCAGTTCAGGGATGAGACGGCTGACCATGCAGGTGAGCGAGACGGGCTGTGAGGACCTCGATTGTGGAAGAGCCTCTTACAAACACTGTGTGAAATCAAGACACTGACATAAACTGTGCATCAATTCACTGCAGATTTCTGCTCCTATTGCAAACACATAATGCTTCTCAATAAAATAGCTAATAGCCAAACAACATCTCAAACCATAACAAATGTCTCATTCAGCTTAGCTTTTGTCATCACTCTATCTGCTCTCCTGTTTGAATAAGAGATGTCTTTCTTTTTTTTTACCTCAAAGCTTATTTTAGGAATTTATTTTAAAGCAAATTAAGTATTACAATTACTAATTAAAAGGCTTAGTATGAATAGTTTTACAAGAGGATTGCTAAAATCACAATGAAGTGGTTTTGTGGGGCCGCAGTAAATCATTTGGTTTGTAAACGTCCCCCATGACACGAGCCCCAAGCCCAATATGTGCCGCGGGAAACCTGGACTTGTTCTATGTGTTTTGCTCTTGTGGTGTATTGTTCCTGTTTTTCCTTGGTTACTGATTATGTTCACCTGTGTCTAGTTTAGTTCTTGCTGTTCCAGTATCATCATCTTGTGCTTGTTTTGTTGAATAAAAGCCTGTCAGACATGTGCCTCAACTACTCTCTTTGCTTGCAAAACATTACATTAGTAGCATTTCAGTTTTCTCCCTTCCTAATGCCGTTTGAAGACATTAATGTTGCTGAATACATGAATATAATATGAATATAAGCACAATCAATTATGTCTTAATGGACTGTTGACAGACAGGATAAGATATCTAATGTCAAAACAGATGTGGGCTTTAATGTGAACGAGCCTGCAGACTGAGCCGCTGTAGTCGATCCACTTATTTTCACTGTAATGGCAACTGCGGCAGATTTGAACCCTGAATGTGCAAGGCTTCTGGTGTCATCCGGTTCCAGTTATTTTAGTTGAACGGAAACAGTCAGTTATGCTGCTTAATCTTGCAAACTGTTATTGAAGATCATATTTAATCATATTGCTTGTATTGTCCTTATTTGGAAGTCACCTTGGATAAAAGCGTATGCTAAATGATTAAATGTATATGTAAATGAATATTCTTTTAGTCTATTATTGTAATCATAAACATACTGGTTTGTAACACAAAACGTCGCTTTGGACAACTTTGACACTGAAAGCACTTTTTGTTTATTGCTTGTAATGTGAAAATTACTTGCATGCACCCATTTTATTATTCATTTGCAAATATTAAAATAAGAATATTTAAAGTAGATAAACTGTTAAAAATGAATTTGCAAAAGCTCTTATTTTTTATCTTTGGCATTGAAATTGTTATGGAGAATGGCCACATCAGTAATTACAATTGTTGGTATTATTGTACTATTTACACCTCTAGAAATAGTGTCTCATCAACTACTGAAATCATCTCCTGTCTATCACTGAAACTGGCTCTTGCATAATTTATTATCAGAGGACTGATAATTAGTGCATAACACTACGGAAATGAATGCAAGACAATTTCATGTCTGCATAAAAGGGATTTAAGTAGTGACCCAGAAACCTTTTCACAAGCGTGTATGAGATGAACTGAGGTTTCAGCTACAGTAGTGGAAATTTACTTTCAGTAATGTAAGTCAACAGAAGCAGTTTTGTAAGAAGCTTTTCGACAATGAGAATGAATGACTTTCACTGGTGTTTATGTCAGGATTCTCAGTAACGTCTTCGCGATTCACTCGTGTGCGTCATACCAGGGTCAGCATGACTCGCAGGGGTTTTGGAGAGGTGCATTCCGGGAAAGCTGAGGTGCCCTGAAGGAAGCGAGGCCACTGGGTGAGTCTAAGGGGAAAAGCCCGCCTCCATGATCTGACTCCACCCCCCTGCCTACCCTCATGTGTGACTGTGAGAGAGCCCCTCCCTCCTGGCTCGTGATTGGCCGCTGGGTCCTGTGGCGCGTGTCGGCCGGGGAGGATGGTGAGGCTGAACTCGGCATCGCTTGAGAAGTCAAAACAATCTGGGATGTAACACAACAAGGGCTTCTTAGTGTCTCGGTGAACAGCATGAGTAGAGTGCGCTGTGAAGCACCCAAAACACAAAGACAGTGAAAGAATAGACACAAGAACATCACTGGCACATGCTCCATCACACACAACAACACGTGGTCTGGACAGATGATGGAAGCTTAGATTGTCTATCAGATCATATGCTAGAACAACACGCTTTGAGCTTTTATTGGCCCATCTGACTTTGTATGCCTGACGGTAAAACTTTCAAACCAAAAGATTTTTATACTATTTTGATGCTGTGTCAGGGTGAGTGAAGAAGGGCACAGTGGTTGCAGTTGCTTCTTATAAACATAATAAACTTAAATCCATCCAAATGTGGAATAAAGTGTCCATATTGTCCTCTCAAAAACATGAACTCAAAAGTTTCCCCTGGTCCAAAAGGATAAGTGGTGTCTATTGGCGGTTTCTGCGAAGGCAGGCATCACTAATACTATTGCTCAAACTTTGTATTGTCAGATCACTAACTTTACTAAACTTTGGAACGTGTCTGAGTCCATGCTAGGCTTGGGCGGTAATACGGTAATATGGTATACCGCGGGATCTAAAAATATCAACGGTATCAGTTTCAATACCGTTATAAAAAACAATGCACTTATATAGGAGATGAGGATTAAATATTAAATATAATTTATTTAATGCCTAAAAATGCGTATGCTTGGTTGTCATCACAGCGTGGAGGAGAAAGAGAGAGAGGGGGAAAGATGGCGAGTCGTGCACCAAGTGACCAGGGTAGGGTTGCACCAGCCGTTCGTAAGTTCTTACTTAAATTAGAATGTTAAGTTCACACTAGAGGCTAGTAACTACTTGCTTGTTTGTAACTAAATTTGTACTTACTTCGGTTGCACCAGCTGTTCGTTAAGCAGGACGTAGTTAGTAGTTCTTAAGCTCTCCGTAAAGTAATGCGTAGTCGCATAAAATGACGTTTACCCTAAATCATCCAATAGAAACCTTCAAATACGCGAGCAGAACTTGTTTAAATGTTATTGATTTTAATTAATCCTTCATTCTAACTTCTTTCGCCTCGTATACTAACGGTAAAAATAAGTTTCCATTAAAAACGATACATTAATAACATTAGTCTATATGTAAGCTATTTTTATATGTAAATAACATTCAGAAACTGTAATTGAAATAAATAAGGATCAATATATACTGAAAGAAAAAAAAAACATAAGAAATGCCATTTATTTATTATTTCATCTGACATGCGCAAACACGGACCGAAGTGCACAGAGGCGCGCTGTAGATGGGGTGTTGAAGACGGGCTAAAAAAGAAACAAAGTACTTTTATTCACATATTGTTCTCTCTCTTAATATGTACGTGAGTGTAAATGTCAGCAGCATCATATATGCCTAAAGGATTGGAGGTTGTCAGGTAAAAGAAGAGCATATTGATGCAATTCACTCAGTCTGCTATTTTATTCCAACCGTTACTCCTGACCAGACGCGTCCGTAAATATTTAGTTTATACGTAGAGTTACACTTCAACTAAGTGCCACGAAAAACTATTTAGTAGTGCGTAAGTTGTAACTTAGTGCCCATTTACGTCAAAACTAGGCTAGGTTGTAACTTACGTTCAGCTCGTGCAACCGGCCCCAGGGTCTCGAAAAAGAACACAACTTCTGCAGTTTGGCAGTATTTCGGGTTTCGACCGAACGAGAAGGGAGAGGCGGTAAATACGGACGAGGAAATTTGCAAATTGTGCAACAAAATGTGACCGCGAGAGATGGAAATACTTCGAACCTAAGGTGACACTGTCTGAGCCTTATGTCATAATTTTTTTATTATTCACGGTAATACCGTATACCGAGGTAAAATAGGGAGGAGGTTTGACGGTATCAAAATTTGGATACCGCCCAAGCCTAGTCCATGCACGATGCTTATTTCACATGTGAAGAGGGCGTCTACATTTACAGTGCTGTGAAGCGTACACCGCATGAAAAGCAGTTTTTAAATCATATTAGGTATAGATCTTCGATTGGCATGGAATGTATATTTTGTAATGATTTGAGCTTAAAAAAAATAAAATAAAAAGTGTCACAATTCACAATTATAGACAAACACAATCTGACTCACTTACATTAAATGATAAGAAAAAAAGTAAGTGAACCTCTGTGTTCTGACTTCTCTAAAAACTCAAACCCTAATCAAACACACCCAAACAAGCTCATCAATGTCTCCAGCATTACTAGAAGGCTTCAGGCAGGTGAGTTTGATCAGGGTTGGAGACCCTCCAGAACTAAGTTTGCCCATCCCTGCCCTACAACTTCTCCAAAAGCTAACTGGAGTCAATGACGGAGATGAGATATGGGAAGCATGGGGCACGAGTGCCCTGCGCTTTGAATAAAGGCACACATAGCCATGTTTACTGACAAATCTGATCTTCTCAAGCAAGATTGGTTAGTGTGAACCACACCTTGATCCATTTCACAGAATCCACAGTAAGATACTATCTCCAAATGTGGAAACTTCTGGACAGTCACTGGTTTCCCTGTGAGCGGGCATCCTGCAAACTCTAAGAACACAACTCTGAAAGAGGGGAGGACAAACCCAAGGATAACATTAGAAGGCCTCCAGAAAACTCTTCAAACCTCTTCAAACATCTTTGTAAATGTGTCTACCATCAGAAAAACAATGAAGACGAATGGTCGTCAAAAGGATCAATGAATTTAGAAGTGTATTAAGACCATTTACAGGAGAACGTCAGCACAACAGTTCATGACTTTAAGCTTTAGAAAGGTTGGTTGAAGGATGAATCATGAACTTAAACCCAGAAGGAAGCCTGTGCTGTCAAGAGAACCCAGAAATACTGAAACAGATTTGTGGGAACCAGTGGCGCAAGTTTGTCTTAAAAAGTGGTGGGGACGGAACGGAACTGGGCGAGGAGGTTACATCTGCTTTAAATACTACATACAAAAAATTATACAACTAAAAACATTATTATCTATAAATGATTAAACCTATTGTAAAAATAAATATGCTATTCAAGTGCTTTTATGACAGATGATAAGTAACCAGCGCATGAAATGGTAATGATAGTCCTGGCCACCGTATGTATGTACTTTATAAGTTAATTGGACTTAAGCGTCAGTTCTTACTCGTTTGTGCACATTTTACAGTCATTGTGTTCAAGACTGGATGCATAATGTACAGTATAGTAGCCACACAACACCAGCAGCAGAACAGTAGAGGATGAACAGTCCGGCAGTGTATGTATGTTTGTAAGCCATCTTCTGAATCAAGTGCGTCTCAATCAATATTCAGATAAAAATATTTCCTTTGCGCTCAGACTCTGATTACTGCAGTATAACACAATTTAAGGAAGAATTTTCACAGCCAAGCAATCCTGGTTTTATGGAGGCGCTAGAGGAAGCATCCTCAGTTGAAACTGTAATAATAACATATTGGCAAACGAGCAGTGCACATTTGTGTTTGCGCTATGGAGAGTGTCAAAAGTTTCTATTTCCAACGTGTTTTGCCTTAAGGAATGTAACTAATCACAGACATGGGTTTAATTTCATAAATGCAATGGAAAATCAGAGGCATTAAAGGGTTAGTTCACCCAAAAATGAAAATTAGCCCATGTTTTACTCGCCCTCAAAGCATCCTAGGTGTATATGAGTTTCTTCATTCAGACGAATCCATTCAGAGTTATATTAAAAATTGTCCTGGCTCTTCCAAGCATTAGAATGGGAGTAAGTGGGAGTTTTTGTTCAACAGTCCAAAAGTAGTAAAATAAAGGGCATCCATCCATATTAAATCGTGCCTCACACGGCTCTGGGGGGTGAATAAAGGCCTCCTGAAGCAAATCCATGTGTCTTTGTAAAAAAAATATTTAAAACGATATAAACAGTTTTGTGTAACTTCCCTTGACTGTCGCACGCACGTTCACGAGAGACTGCCTCCCCGGAGGATGACGCAGCGCATGTGTGTGAGTCTCCTGAAAACCAACGCTTGTTTACATGAGCGAAGGAAGCAAAGTTTCCTTACTTTAGCAAAGGAAAACCAGCCTCCTCTTGGCTTATATCGAAATCCTCTGACATTTTTCTTTACAAATCCTTTTGTGCTTCTAATTCGTGAGCCGGTATTTTGTCGTGCTTCCGCGTTTGTCATGAATCACCGTGTGAGGCACGTTTTATTACGGACGCATGCGCTTTATTTTACTACTTTTGGACTGTTGAACAAAAACACCCACTTACTCTCATTCTAATGCTTGGAATAGCCAGGACATTTTTTTAATATAACTCCGATTGGATTCGTCTGAAAGAAGAAAGTCATATACACCTAGATACCTTGAGGGGGAGTAAAACATGGGCTAATTTAAATTTTTTTGTGAACTAACCCTTTAAAGTTAAGAGTCCACTCACTGCTCGAAATCCCATTGATTTTGCCCAGTGCTGAGTTCTGTGAATCCTCGTTATAACAAACTAAGTGTAAACATGAGCTGTGTCTTGAAAGCTTCAGAAAGTGTATGTGAATGGTTTTTACCAGTTGGAATCTAAAATACGGTAATATCGCATGAACATTTCACATGAAATTCTGTCAGAAAGGGGGAGACGTAGGGTTGAAAAATACAACCGCACTAAATTTCTGGTCATTTTAATATGTAATTAATCACAAAACTCTCACAAAAATTAAGTATTTTGGGGATGATCGAGGGGCACATCTTGGCCCGGTCCTGCGGCGGGGGGTGATGCAGCACCCCTAGTTCACGCGGCTATGAAAGTTTCAGTATTGATACGCCCACTTATACAAAAGTACAAAACTTTTCATGGGGTGTACTGAAGATCTAAAAGCACTGTCAGTCTTCCAAGCACAAGTGTTCAAAACAAGTAGGAAACATGTTGGAAAATTTTAAATATGACAAAAAAAAAAACAAAAAAAAAACTTACAGGGTTAGTTGACCCCAAAATGAAAATTCTGACATTACTCACCCTCGTGTCGTTCCAAACCCATAAGACCTTCGTTCATCTTCAGAACACAAATTAAGATATTTTCGATGGAATCTGAGAGCTCTGACCCTCCACAGACAGCAACACAACTGAAATGTTCCCAGACATAGCAAGGACATCGGTAACACAGCCCATGTGACATCAGTGGCTCAATTTTGCAAAGCTACGAGAATACTTCTTGTGCTTGATTTGTGTTCTGAAGATGAACGAAGGTCTTACGGGTTTGGAACGACATGAGGGTGAGTAATTAATGACAGAATTTTCATTTTGGGGTCAACTAACCCTTTAATTATGACTATGTTTGACACAAAATACCTCCATAATTTAAGTGGACCTCAGGAAAAACTACATATCAGATATGTATGATGATGTCACTTTATGGGCTAATGCAGGGCTGTCCAGCACTGATCCTGAAGTTCTGCAGAGTCCAGCTCCAGCACACCAGCCTGGACGTTTCTAGTGAGTCTGAAGAGCTTGATTCGCTGCTTCAGGTGTGCTTGATTAGGGTTGGAGCTGAACTCTGCAGAGGAACAGGTTTGGACACCTGGTCTAATGGTGATCCAGGAGGAGTCGTCCATTGTTTGTGAGGTCTGCTGGAGCTAGTGTGTGCGATGCGTTCACCTCACCCTCTCTCTTCCAGCGCAGTCTGCGGATGGATGCGGCGGTGATGGTGCACTGGGAGATCCGTCTGATGCTGGGAGTGACCTCCACCTGCAGGACCTTCCTCCCCTGAGGTCCGTCCGGAACGCTGTCAGGCAGACAGCTCTTCATCGCATTGCCCAGCTAAACATCAGAGAGGCACAGAGTGATGAAACAGCGTGACGAGCGGCAGAGAGAATCATCCACAGACAGGATAGGCGTCTGAAGCGTACCAGCAGCGGCTCTGAATACAGCTCCAGCTGAGCTCTGTACAGGATGTCATCCAAAGCCTCTCTGCCAGCATCCCACTCGCCGTTATATCTGCGCAAACACACGCCCATCCGCACACAAACATACTAGTAGATCACCACAGCAAACCTGATCACACGATACTAACAGCTTAACCTGTGAAATGTAAAAATAATCATGCAAATTCACTTAGAACTCAATTCTAGTCACTACAGGCTTTTGTGAAGATCATTACAACGGTTATTTTCTCTCTAATGTTAAAAAAGAAAAAAAAGATCATAACTGTAATACATTTGTATTTCGGATATTTCACTATTTTTGAGTTTTTGTAATTTCCAGTTCCCAATATTCTCAATGATCACCACATTCTCACTGTAGTCTGTTATTTTTAATGGTATGCAAGTACAAGCATTACTGTGGAGGACTTTACCAACGCTCAGGTGAGTTTGTAAGGAGACGTCTTGGCCGTGTTCACACTTACATGGCGTGATAGACAGCAGCCAGCATCTGCACCATGAACTGCGGCTCCAGCAGCACACGAATGCAGGGAGCGGTCCAGGCCTTCAGCTGCTGACGGGGAAAGCCGCTCACGCACAGCCTGCACATCACACACACATCACACACACATCACACACACCAGTGCTCTCACTCTCTACATGCACCACACATCAAACAGCTGTTTCTCTACTTCAAGTTCTGCGGCTTGACTTCTGTTGGGTGAACGTGAGTGTGAACATGTTACCATGATTTCAATGTCTCTTCACATGTTTCCTGTCTGTTATAGAATTGATTTGATAAAACATGTATAGCTTAATATAACGTAAATGATGTCTCTTGCTGAAATATGTAGTAGAAAACCCATGAAAGATGCATGTTATTTAAAAAAAATCTACACCGTTATTTTATGTTCACAGTATGTTCTGCGTCGATGACGTCAAATGGTCGCACTCGACTCGGTGAGCTAGTGGTGCATCGCCGCATCACAACTCAGAAAATAAAATACTGATACGATGCCACATTGTGAGGCTTTTGGTTGCAATTTTCAGTTGAAGGGCTACAAGAGAAGCGATGTAAGACTTTCGTAGCGATAAGAGGAGGAGAAAAGAATGGGAAGACGCCTGTGGACGAATAAAATTTAATTAATTCGTTCTCTCCACTTTAGCCCTGATGCCTTTGAGTCTTTTAGTAGACCACAGCTCCTGAAAGAGCGTACAAACGGCTGAGACAAGAAACGCTAGATGCCATCTGTTAGGATGTACACGTGCCGCAGCCACTGGAGGAGTTTCTCAGCGCGGATCTCCCTCGAGATCCGGGGCGTTTACACTCCTCGTGGGAAAACTCGATGGCACGGCATTTGGAGCCTGTGCTTATATCCATTTCCACCTGTAAACTCTTGCAGTAGCTGAGGTCATCATATCACAATTTTATTTTCCCAGTTGTGTATTTCAAGTTGTTTTGAGGTAAAAAAACAAACAAAAAGCAACAGTTAGTGGCAGTAGCTCAGTGCAGCCATTTTACATCATCAGAATAATGGCGCCCCCATAGTCCAAAATATGTATAAAACAATGTAAATGTTTTAAATAATTCATGGGTTTTCTACTACTGTACATATTTCAGTAAGAGACATAATTTACGTTATATTAAACCATACAAGTCTTAATACCCAGGGATCCCTTTAAGATTCCTTTATTTGTTTTCAAATCCTTACATGGACCGGCTCCCACTTACTTGGCGAGTCTTTGTCCATCAGAGGCTGCTGACGGTTCCTACAGCAAGACTAAAACTGAGAGCAGATCGGGCTTTTTCTGTTACTGCTCCTGAACTCTGGAATAGCCGTCCATTGTGTGTCAGAACTGCTCAATCAGTATCTGATGTTAAATCTAAGCTAAAAACTCATCTGTTTTCTTTGGCTTTTAAAGGAACACTCCACTTTTTTTGGAAATAGGCTCATTCTCCAACTCCCCCAGAGTTAATAAGTTGAGTTTTACCTTTTTTGAATCCATTCAGCCGATCTCCGGGTCTTTTCTGCGGCAGCAGGCGCAGTGATATTACGCAGCGCCTGAAAGTAGTCCCCGGCTATATTATAACTAGTTATCTAACAGGGGACTACTTTTAGGCGCTGCGTAATATCACTGCGCCTGCTGCGGCCATGTTACGGCAGCAAAGTTCCTTGATTATTACGCCGGAATGAGAGCAGTTCCTAATAATATCAGCCTAGAAAATCACAACTTTTCATTTTCCGCCGATCTTAGTACACGATATAACTACAGAAGAGTCGAGTTTTAAATAGGAAAACTATCGAAACTCTTTGGTCATTTTTGAACGCGATGCTACTGGTCTAATTGGATTCAATGATCTATGCTAAGCTATGCTAAAAGTGCTATCGCCAGACCCGGAGATCGGCTGAATGGATTCAAAAACGGTAAAACTCAAATTATTAACTCTGGGGGAGTTGGAGAATGAGCCTATTTCCAAAAAAAGTGGAGTGTTCCTTTAAGGTACTATAGAGATTAATATAATCTCTTTTATTGATTGATTGGTATTGAATGCTGTTGTACTTTTATCAATGTAAAGCACTTTGCGACTCTAAGGCTATGTTCACACTGCAGATGGATGCTGCCCAAATCTGCCCAATTTGTTTTGCTCACATGTGACTCGGATCTGTTTTTGTCAGGACGGTGTGAACAGCACGGAGTTGGGCTATTTTCCCACAGTTGCTGCAGGTTGTTTTTCAACTCTGTGGGTTGAAGCGACCGCACTAATGTGATATTCACCCCCTGAAATGCAATTAGACTAGTTTTGAGAAGCAATTGGGCGGCTTTTGTTGTGAAAACCTGACAACCCTGTTCATATCGTTCTTTTGCGCATGCGGGTCAGTTCAGAACCGTGATCTATTATGAAAATCTGATATTGGCCACATTTAAAACAACAATGTGAACAGCTATACAAAACATCAGATCTGAGCAAGAATCAGAATTGAGCACTAAGGCTCGGCAGCGTGAACGTAGCCCAAGCTGTTTTAAATTGTGCTCTAGAAATAAACCTGACATTGTCTGCTTGTAATGGCTGTGGGTTCAGAGAGCGGAAGCGAGATCTCACCGCGAGCTCATCCTGCAGACGGCCCGGTGTGATGAGCGGGGCATGTAGACCACCAGCGAATTATAGCACAGCATCAGGAAACACAGCACCTCAAACCTGCAGACACACACAACCACAAGCTGTCACCTGCATTCGCTGCGGCTGCCGCCAGCGTGCTTCAGTTTGAGGACTCTTTCACAGATCCTTCCTTCGGGACATTTAACTGAGAGAAAGACAGAGTTCTCGAGACAATGACCTGTTCTGGGCAGTGAAGGTCTCTCTCTGCGGGTGCAGGCCGCTGTAGATCACTCTGATCAGGTCGTGCTGACAGAGAGCGCCCTCAGTCAAAGCCATGGAGCCCAGACTGGACGGCTGAACACACACACACACACACACACACACACACACACACAGTGACACTAAACAGAGGTTAGGGACACCACACAGATGCTACGGTTAGCACATCTATACAGCAGCGGCTCTCATCCCTGTTTCACCGCACATCTCACCCGTCTCTCTCTCAAACACAGAGAGAAATCTCTAACGTGTGTCCAGCTGAGGATCCAGCGCTGCTAAAGCAGGCATTACATAAAGACCACCGATGGGTGATATCCCAAACGGAGCTGAACTGGATTAAGTCAATCTTTTGGGGGCATCAGTCCTGCAATCTCTTACCTAACAACTTCATTTCCGTGGGTTAAATCAACCATATATTTCACGACTTCAAATGGTGCAAAATTCTGCAGCTTGACTTCTGTTGGGTGAATGTAAGTGTGAACATACTACCATGATTTCAGTGTCTCTTCTTATCCGTTGGCTTCTTATCCGTTATAGAATTGATTTTAAGATACCTTTATTTGTTTTCAAATCCTTAAATGGACCGGCACCCGCTTACCCACTTAGGACTTAATTTCTTTCAGTATTCACTAAAGACTAGTTCAGACTGGTTCGGTTTATGCAGCTGGCTCTGGTGTGTGAAGGGCATGAAGTCATTTCGCTGCTTACAGTAAACACTCAGTGCAAACACAGAATTCACTACACAATAATTACTACTCTTTCACTCAGTCATGCTCTGGTTTCATCCGTTATAATCCTCTCCAAAACAAAGGCAAGAACAGAGAAAAAGAAGAGTGAAAAATCTACAACAGAAGAAAATAAAAGCATTAAAGAGCCAGTCAGTAAAATATATTACATGTCAAACTCTTCACAAATTCTAAAGAGATTGCCGCTAATGACTCAAAGATGGCACTACACAGTGATGAGAGGCAGCTACAGTGCTAAAATATAGCATCAGCACTTCTGCTTCAGAGAACGTCTCCTGAAAAGGACTTAAACAATTCATTTCAATTAATAAGGCTGCATTGCAAACAGTCCTTATCTCAGTTTGACTGCATGAGCTGCTCTGTGTTTATTTGTCAGGAGAATAATGTCAGGCTTGGCATTGTATTGTTACACTGGTATCACCAGGATTTCTGAGACGGGAGCTCTTTGCTGTGTTCTGTTCCTCCAGATTATGTTCTCATAGTTTTCTGCTGTAACAGTCTGGAAGAGGCTAGCGCTGCACGATATATAGCATGTGAAGCCGGTTCTGTGATTAATAATAAATCTCCATCACCTGTTTTCAAACAGAGCGCCATTTAATACACAGAGCTAATTCCATTCAAAAAGTGAAACTTGTATATTATATTCATTCATTACACACAGACTGATATATTTCAAATGTTTCTTTCTTTTAATTTCGATGATTAGAGCTTACAGCTCATGAAAGTCAAAAATCAGTATTTTAAAATATTAGAATATTTACATTTGAGTTTGAATAAATGACCATCCCTACAGTATAAATTCCGGGTATCTCTTGTTCTTTGAAACCACAATAATGGAGAAGACTGCTGACTTGGCAATGATCCAGAAGACGAACATTGACACCCTCCACAAAGAGGGTAAGTCACAGAGGGTCATTACTGAAAGGTGTGGCTGTTTACAGAGTGCTGTATCAAAGCATATTAAATGCAAAGTTGACTGGAAGGAAGAATTTGGGTAGGAAAAGGTGCACAAGCAACAGGGATGACCGCAAGCTTGAGAATACAGTCAAGCAAAGCTGATTCAAACACTTGTGAGAGCTTCACAAGGAGAGAACTGAAGCTGGAGTCAGTGCATCAAGAGTCACCACGCTCAGACGTCTTCAGGAAAAGGGCTACCAAGCCACTTCTGAACCAGAGACAACGTCAGAAGCATCTTACCTGGGCTGTGGAGAAAAAGAACTGGACTGTTGCTCAGTGGTCCAAAGTCCTCTTTTCAGATGAAAGTAAATTTTGCATTTCATTTAGAAATCAAGGTCCCAGAGTCTGAAGGAAGAGTGGAGAGGCACAGAATCCATGTTGCTTGAAGTCCAGTGTGAAGTTTCCACAGTCTGTGATGATTTGGGCTGCCATGTCATCTGCTGGTGTTGGTCCACTGTGTTTTCTGAAGTCCAAGGTCAACACAGCCATCCACCAGGAGATTTTAGAGCACTTCATGCTTCCTTCTGCTGACAAGCTTTATGGAGATGCTGATTTCATTTTCCAGCAGGACTTGGCACATGCCCACACTGCCAAAGGTACCAAAAGCTGGTTCAATGACCATAGTGTTACTGTGCTTGATTGGCCAGCAAACTCACCTGACCTGAACCCCAGAGAGAATCTATGGGGTATTGTGAAGAGGAAGATGAGAGACACCAGACCCAACAGTGCAGAAGAGCTGAAGGCCACTATCAGAGCAACCTGGGCTCTCATAACACCTGAGCAGTGCCACAGACTGATCGACTCCATGCCACGACGCATTGCTGCAGTAATTCAGGCAAAAGGAGCCACAACTAAGTATTGAGTGCTGTACATGCTCATACTTTTCATTTTCATACTTTTCAGTTCGCCAAGATTTCTAAAAATACTTTCTTTGTATTGGTCTTAAGTAATATTCTAATATTTTGAGATACTGAATTTTGACTTTCATGAGCTGTAAGCTCTAATCATCAAAATTAAAAGAAATAAACATTTGAAATATATCAGTCTGTGTGTAATGAATGAATATAATATAAAAGTTTCACTTTTTGAATGGAATTAGTGAAATAAATCAACTTTTTGATGATATTCTAATTATATGACCAGCACCTGTATATCGTGCAGCTCCACAACACACTGTGCTCTGGTGCTCTATTCTCGCCGGTTCATCGACAGATCTCCAGTAATTCACCAGAGTTCAGTAAGAACCTCTCGTTTCTCCCCAAACACTCAAGTCTCTTTCCAGGCTGTTTGACACGGGGCCTTTAAAACAGTTTTCTCCACTTTTTCACTGAATTCTGCAGTGTTTACTGGAATATTTCTGAAACTGAGAAAAAGCACTTTGACATTTCCATTATTGTTCCAGATCATGATGTTTAATTCATGCAACATACACATTACACAATATAGACGACGTGCATATATTATGTAAGGAATGACCACAGGCTGTTGAATTATTGAGGAATAATGAAAGGACCACAGCACTTCTCACCGTGACCGCATTACTAGCCAGTGTGCATTACCGTTCAAGAATTTAATGGATCAGAGTCAATTATGTTTACACTTCTAGTTTTCTTCTGATGTCGAGCGGCTGAGGAGTATAACGTCACCTCACTGTACTGTCGCTTTCTGCAAATGCTTATTAGTGCATTCATAGATGGAAACTTTAAACAAGTTTATTGGCAATGGTCACTGTTTGGGGACCTCTTCTTCGATGGCGGTGATTTCACACACTGGCCTTTCTCCCAGCAGGAATCATGGCGAGTCCTCTCCTGCACCACTGAGCTGCATCTGGACTCTTGAGCTTCTGTCGAGGTGAGTGCTGGCCTGTGAAGCATCTGATGAGCATTCGCTGACTTTACACTCCTGACCGGCGTCCTTCTTAAGAACAGCGTGATAATGGCTTTATTTCATGCAGAGGGAATGCGTCTGAAGTGCCAGATCAAGCACACTGTGGAGTGGATTCAGAAGCACGTTTCCTTCAGTCCTGAGTGCTTCTGCCTTTCTCCAGGAGCCTTTCTATTTATCAGCAATCATTTGGCTTTATTCATTTCCTCAATAATTGGTTTGCCATCAATAATGCATGACAAATACTTCATTAAAGATGTTAGTGAGGAGCCCGCAAACATTAGAAATACATTATGTGATGTTCAGATGGTTTCCATTTTACATTGAGCTTCACAAAAAAAGCTTTTTTGACTTTAATAAAGTGATGCTCTCTGTGTTAAGTGCTCTTTTTAAGTTCATGGTAAGTAATCAATAGAGCATCATGAATATTAAGAAATGCAAATGTATAGAAGAACATGAGGTCTTTGTTGTTAGTTTGTTAATGCATAGTTGTAATTCAAGCTATTAATGTAAAGAAACCTGTAAACCTGACAAATATTAAGTGATACTGTATACAGATCTTGCTCGCTGTTAGTTCTTGATAACTAATGCACTAATTAATGTGACCAAATGCCTTTTAAACTCATGAGACGTCTTAGATTCCTCCTCGGGCCAAACGAACTGATACTCAGTGTTCCTACGTCTGTCCAGTTTAGTCAAAGAAACAAGCTCATTTCACACAAACATGACTGAAAACTCATTGCACTTAGAAGAAATGCTATGTGGATTCAAACTGTCAGTAAATAAGAGTAAATGATGTTAGCTCATGTATTTTAGCACAGGATTAATAAGGAAGAGATCTGCAAGTGTTTTATGTGCTGTCATGCTTTTCTTCAGTGGGTCAAATGAAATAAGTTCACAGCACTCATAAATACTGCTTTCTAAACGCAGATGATGTAAGGCAACCGGCTGCCCCGAATGAAACTTGTGTTTTACAGTGTGTCGGCCATCTGTAATTTTGCAGTAAAATGTAGTATGTAACAGTAATATAATACAGCAGAGGTTTTGGACGTGACTGCGGTGTGAAGAGAGGAACATCCTTCAGTCCTGAGGTTTAACAGGAGGTGTAAATGTGAGCTGTTCTTTACCTCATGATATATAGAAGGCTTGGACAGGGACGGGATCATGAACGATAACAGCTTGCTGTTTCCATCTTTATCCACGATTTCCTGCAAAATAAACAACAACAGGTGTGACAATCAGATTATCTTAAGTAGTTTTTTTTTCCTTAAGTTTTATTTGTTTGTTACATGAAATTTGTTGGTATCAATATTACATTAAATTACCAACAGATGCATTTTTCCTTTTTTTTTTTTTTTTTTAAAGCTACCAATATAACAGGAGTGTGTAGACTTTTAATACCCACTGAAGTCTATATATATACACACATCACCTTATAAGAGTGCATGTATGTCAGAGTAAAGCAGGATGTGCTGTATACGTCAAACGTTTAATACAGAGCTGGGCAAAAACACAGTTTACCATTTTAGACAATCAGGCAGTTAAGATTTGCTAGATATTACATACTGCATACTGCTGTTAAATGATGTGACGGGGTTAAAATGTCAATCATATCATCGTCAATCGTTTCGAACAATGATTAGTCTAGAAAGAATGTGTCCAGTTTAGAGTTTGATATAGGTAAGGTCTCTCATGTTGGCAGACACACGACACACGCTACAGAGACACACAAACATGCTCTCGCGGCGCTGAGAGTCTCGTGGACATACAGCGCTGTCGAGTCCAGGCTCGCGGACCTTCCCCGATCCTATCGCCCTTTCTCTCCCACTTTGATTCCTGTCCTCTGTATACTGTCCTATCAAATTAAAGGCAAAAACACCACTACAGCAACACCTTCACGCATTAATTTGATATGCTTTCACATTACACTCCTAACCAGTTTCTGGTCATTGAAACGTCATCTGAGATCTTTGACTAGTTCTGGAGATTCTGCCCAGTATCCAAATCTGAACACAATAATCGTAACGGATTAGTTTCTGGTTTACTCCTGGTTGGCCATTTCTCTTTCCCAGCCACCTGCTTCACATTCAGTAATAAAAATCCTCCCTTAAATTCAGGGGTGACCCAAGATTTATTATTAGAGAAACACTGAATCATCTTGGGTTACCCCTAAATTTAAAGCACTTTTAAATGAACAGAAGGGCTTTTATTTTAGAAGGAGGAGAAAACAAGTGTGTTGTGGGAAAATAAGGGAAGGAAATTATTACTTTAGGAGATGAAACAAAAATTGGGTAACACTTTATTTCGGTAGTCCACTTTAGACATTCTACTAACAGTAAGTAACTTTGCAAATCCATGTCAGCTAGCAGTCATTAGAGTATTAGTAGACTGTCTGTTTAATATCTTCTAACACTTTATTTTGATGAGTCCACAACATACAACATACTGACTATCAGAAACTTTGCAAGTATATGTCAACTTATTCTACTGACCCTACACTTACCCTACTGAGAGTTAGTAGACATGTAGTTACAAATTAATGAGAATTACTTGACATGTAGTTGACATGTAGTTACAAAGTTACTTATAGTTAGTAGAATGTCTAAAGTGGACTATCGAAATAAAGTGTAACCAAAAATTGCAGCTGAACGGTGCATAAGAGGCATAGCTGTAACATCTGGACGTGCCACACCATCTGGAGATCACTCAGCCGTGAGTAACCAGAGATGGGCAAATCAACTGAATGCAAGCGATTTAATGCTGGATCTACCAACAGCAGTCAGATAATGGTTTCATCTACTGTCTCCATCTCTCACAGTATTGTTAGGGTTCTCTTTCAAAGCTACTCAGTCTCTTAACAACTAAGGGAGGACCAAAGACAAGAAACATGGAGTTGACAAAATGAGGACATGACCTGATTAATATGGGCTATAAGACTGAGCAAAGAGTCAAATGTCTCTCCCAAATTTCAGACAGTTGGTGAGGGCCTAACCAAAGTAGATATAAGATGTTTGGGGCCAACTAAGTTTTGTCAGGATTTAGTTTCAAAAAGTTAGATGCAATCCATTTCTTCAGACTATGAATACAGCTGTTTATGGAAGAATATGGCATGAAGAGAACGGGAGGTAATGTAGATTGGTGCATCGTCTACATATGGATGGAGATGTAAGGCATGCTCCTGAATAATCTCACCTATGTGTAGCATACAGATTAAAAAGAGAAGTGGCCCAAGAACCGAGCCTTGGGGAACACCTCTGGAAACAGTTTGGGATCTGTGCTTGTTGATTGAAATAAACCGCTGCCTAACCCCGAACACAGGACTCCAGCCAATGAAACAGCATCAAAGTTTCCACTGAAGTCACAACGGACCAGTGTAATAAGGGATCCTGAGTCTGCTGATAACAGGTCATTTACCAGCTTTAATAAAGCAGCTTCACAACTGTGTAGTGGGCAGAAACCAGGTTAAAAGGTTCATGAAGATTTTTGGCAATTAGGTGTGAATGTACCTGTAACCACCTTCATATACAAACACCAAACATCCAACAGTCCCTGTAAACATTCAGGGGTCAATACTGAGATAATCACACACCTGGGACTCTATTTGTACAAGAATTCTTATCCATTTGCAGAGATCCTCCAGTGTGTGTGCTGGGTATTGTTAAAGATGTTTTAGCATCTGTGATAGCATCTGTTATTTTTATAAGCTGTGGCATATTGGGTGGAGGGAGAGAGTAAAAAGTAACTGATTAGGAAGGCTAATTCTGTCCTGTGTGCTCTTTGCCGACTGTAGATGAGATAGAGAAGGAAGGATTGTAAGGAAGTTGTCCTTCATCATCAATTGCACCACTCACCGCCTTCATTAAACAGTGCATGTTCAGTGATAAGACTCATTCAAACACACAGCTCAAAAGAGCATTACAAGACGTTTTTCTCCCATCTGCTGTTTAACCAAAATCAGATATGAATGACTGCATACTGTGCAGTATTTTGTATTGTTTTGTTATGTAGTTCTTGTCTTTGTTATTGTGATTTTAATGCATTTATATTGTGCACATATTTAAATGTACATATTGATGCCGTGCGTATGTGTGTGAATACTGAATACACATGAATGGGCTGAATACACACCAGGTTGTAAATGCCCAGCAGAAGAGCCTCGATGCAGCCGCTGCTGTGTCTGTCTCTGCGCAGGTAAACCCACAGCAGCTCGGGCAGGAACTGCAGTGTGAAGCGCCGCAGACAGTCCTCTGAGCTGCGGTACAGCTCGAACAGCTGATGGCACACCGGCTCCAGCAGCTGTGAACACAGACCACAGATAACGAGGCGCACAGAGGCTTCACTGCTGTTTATCTCTGAGCCGCCGGTCGTTCTTCTCACCTCACTGTCAGGGTCCTGGATGACGCTGTAGAGCGCCGGCACCAGTGCGTTCTTCTGATGGAGCACTCCAGCGTAACCAGACAGCTGCGTTTCAGACAATGCCTGTGAGAGTACAGACCCGTATTCAGCATCATTTAAAAAAGGGTGTAATAACAAACAAATTAAAAGAACTGTTCAATAACTCTTGAGTAAACTGTATTAGGCTCAAGTTTCTGTGCTCTTAAAGAAAGAAGTGCTTGAAACACACCAGTGTTGAGGAGAAGCTAGCTACAAGTAACGATGCTACTAACATAACTACATTTTTCAGAAGCTTGACAGTAGCTCAACTACTTTTAACACAATGTAGCTTTTCCAGTAGCTAACTACTTTTTCCATCAAATAGCGGTGTAGCGCGACTACAGCTACATTCTGTTTTGTGAGCCAGCGATAGACTGAAGCAGTGCAGCATCTTCGTAAAAGATCAGTTACAGCGATAGCGATGTCTTTGCCCATATTAGGGATTTCCTGGAGCATCCTGAGTTCTGGTACTTCTGTGATGCATCTGCGGAGTCTCTGCGTGAGCGCACCCTCCGGCTGCCAGCATGAATGAAGCACACATTACATGTGTTCAGGGCTCAGTAATGCACACTCAGTCCTATTTTGGGTAGAAGTTGGAAAAATAATACTTCTCTCTTAAGAAATTTGAAGTAAACATATGATAATCCATGTTTTTCTCAAGTGTATGGAAGTGTACAGAAGTTGTTTTCCCCCCACAGTAGATGCATAAAAGGTTCATAACCTATTTCATATTAAATGGTTAGTTCACCCAAAAATAAAAATTCTGTCATTACTTACTCGCCCTCATATTGTTCCAAACCCGTAAGACCTTCGTTTATCTTTGGAACACAAATTAAGATATTTTTGATCAAATCTGAGAGCTCTCTGACCTCAACTGAAATGGTCCCAGGTCCAGGAAAGCTGCAAGGACATCGGTAAAATAGCCCATGTGACATCGAGGGTTCAACCATAATTTTACAATGCTACAAGAATACTTTTTGTGTGCAAAGAAAACAATAACAACATCATTTTTTCAACAATTCTTCTCCCGAAGATACCATCTTGCTGTCTGTGGAGGGTCGGAGCTCTCAGACTCCATCAAAAATATCTCAATCTGTGTTCCGAAGATGAACGAAGGTCTTACGGGTTTGGAACGACACGAGGGTGAGTAATTAATGACAGAATTTTCATTTTTGGGTGAATTAACTCTTTAATAGCAGATGCTTCTTGACTCACCTTGAATTCGGAGAGCCAGTCTTCCACTATACCTCTATCTGTCGCCATCACCACTACCTGAGACAGACAGACAGAAATCCTGCAGATTACAGCCATGGCCTTATTAGGAACGTGTTTTATCAGAATCAGCTCATCAGTGGGATGTCTCAGTAGAGTATGGCTGGTTTAAGGTCATGTACGCCAGACAGACACCAACCAGAGGTGTTTCCTAAGACCCTTACAATTAATCAAAACAAAACTTGAACACAAATCTACACATTAAGAAAAACCCTACCAAACCTTCGCTTCAATAAGAACAATCAGTTGCAGATTATCTGTCCATATGTAGTTATGTTGATGCTAAAAAGGTACCAAACATGTAAAACAGCCCCATTTAGAGAGAGGCTTCCTCTCGGCCCAATCTCTCTTCCACCTTCAGATAGCAGGACCAAGTTAAAACTGCAATTAAAGTGTAGAAGCATCTCAAAGACGATCCGGAGGAATGGGATGCACCTGTGCTAGATTTCAAGTGTCAGAGAAAATGGTCCATTTCACTTTTCTTTTTCTGGTTCTGGTTTTTGAGCTGTGATGATGGAGTATGGAGTGTAGACTGATGAATAAGGCTGCAACAATAACAGAATGTGAAGAAATGAAGGGGCCTGAATACTGAGTGCACTGTATATTTTACAGAGAGGTTTTTATTTTAGCGTTATATGCTCACGCTCAGCACAGCTCCGTGAAGCAAGAGAGATGCTCCCTATGATACCGAGATCTCATCACACCCAACACTGCACTAATGTTCAGATTTAGTGTTGCTGCTGAGGTACCAGGTACCTTCTTAACGCTACGTCGTTCTTAAGTTGTACCTTAACCTGTACCTTATCGCTAATACGTGTTTCCCGAAACTAAAACTTCAGGGGAAATTATTTTTTTTTTTCTTTTTTTTTTTTTTTTTTTCAAATCGCCGGCACGGCAGCAAATTCAGCAGCTTTCAGATCTTGTTGGTTTGATTTTATCAAGACAAATTCAGCTGCTGGCGGCTCTCCTCTTTCTCTCTTTTTCACCGCAATAGTAGCTGCTGATTATATGTTTCTCCGCCGTTTTTAATGAGTAGGTCATCCAACAACAGAAATCAGTGATTTATACCAATATGTGATGCTTCTGCTGGATCAACCCTGGTTGTGGAGTAAATGAAGACACTATGGAAAATATGTAATATTTGTAATATAATATGATAATATAAATGACCCATTCAAAGGCCAGCGAAGGCATACTGCCCGTTAGTGATATAGGACACGTTTGGGCATGAGGTCGCACACTCATTTCAAAATTATATAAAAATCCAATTATATTATATTGGATTCAGTTTTCAATTTGGATTATTTTTTTTAAGATCCCATGAGTCCTGATAATTGCAATTTCAACTATTTCTGAAGTGCTTCTTGTTGGAAAGCACTCTTACCCCGGTGTTTTTCTGCTGGACTTGTGTAGGTCCAAGGTTTTTTTTCCTCTCTTCTGTTAAAAGCTGTTAAATTATTAAGCAGTGTCCTGTAGGTTTTTTCCCTTGTATTTCATGTGGTGACCACCGGGAGGTGCTCTGGGCATATTCTTTTTTATTTTTCTTGGTTTTCTTCCCTGAAGTGATGAATGTTGCAAAGTGTAGGGAGTGAAATTATTTCCTTTATGAAATTAACTCAGGAACTCACAGATGCCATGCAATAAGACAACAAAAGATCTCCAAAGAGAACAGACAACACCACCCTAACCAAACTCATCTTCTTTGATCATTTACGACCCCTTCTTCACCCTGCCACCTCTGCATCTCCCTCTTTCTCCCCAAAACGGTTCACTCAAAGTTCATTAAGAATATGCAAATACCACACATCATGCATCTTGTGAACCTGTTGTTTTTCCCTTTCATGTTTGGTATCATTTTAAGGTCTCGGTGCGATGGGTAAACTGGTCTCAATTTCACAGCAGTCACTTATATTATGGGAAATATTGGAAACTTAAGTTAACTCTGTACCTCTGTTGTGGGCGGTCTCCTTTCAAAACCTGATGAACATTGCTCTACAGGTGTGACCGTTTGGGGCACGAGAACAGCTCCTAGAGAGGCTTCTCATCCCCCGTACACAGATCTAATCTGTTTTGGGGCAGAGAATAAGTGTTTATGGGCCTTTTGTTCTGGTAGTATTTAAGGGAAAGTTGCAAATCAGTCGGGTCTATTCTGCAGCCAGATCAGCCCGTAGTGTGGAGGGTGTTTAATGTTCCATACTATGTATTTTCTTCTTGAATTCAGGTAAACATTTTACTCTTAGATTCATCTTTGAACAACTGATGTTATGTATTTTCTTATTTTTGAATTGGCTTCTTGTTGTTTTATTATGTAATTGGCACGACACGTTTACCTGACGAATAATAAGTTGTTATATTTGGTTTATTCTGAACTGTCCTGAAATCATTGTGACTATAAGACTGTGAGGAGGCTTTTGTTACAGATCACACTGAAGACTCATGAATGAACGGAGCAGTGGGCACGTCATCGGAGACCTCAGATTTCTGTCTATCACTGGCGCTAGCAAGTTGTACGAAAAAAGACTAAGTAAACTACACTTTTGTCATAAGCAAGCAGTTGGCGGCAGACAGTTAGGTATTAGTCTA
>CM071946.1:127500-142500 GCA_036784905.1 Acrossocheilus fasciatus | reverse complement strand
ACACCAGTGACGCAACCGGAAGTGCGACATCCGCAAACATCCTCACATAATAAAAGCTTGGCGAGCGGTGCTGCGTTCAATCTCCAGCAAAACTGTGGCGTGAAATGTACATTTTAACCTAAACTGTTTTCTAATTGCATGCTATAGATTGTGAACAATTCATCCATCTATAGTTTCATTTTTATAATTGCTTCTGCCTCGTAATGTTTAATCAGAGTGTTATAACTGTATGTTCAGGCTCCTCTCTGTGAAACGCTCAGGTTTCCTCCAGTGTTCAGTGCTCTTCATCTCCTGCAGGCTCACGCATTGGCTCTGCCCTGCCACGCCCACATCTCAACATCCAATCAACAGCCGACACAGAACCAAGGCCCGCCCTACAGTTTTTCTCTTATGATAATGTTAATGAGCTCCCGTTTGGTTTGTATTTACAGTACTTTGACAATATGGAAGAAAAGATCTGATGCTATGACTTGAACTCCAAAGATCACGTAGATAAGTAAATAATAAGTAATAACACAGGCCTATGTGTCCAGCACCCGACAGAGGACAAGGGTTTGGGAAACGGATGGATGCATGTGTAGCTGGACTAATGCAGCAGTGCCGGGGTTAATATCTGGACACACAGCACAGCAGCGACTGCCCAAACAATCTCTCTCTTAGATCAGACTTCTTTGTCTTTGTATCAAATGTTCTACTTAAAAAAAGGGATCATTTCAATGATCTTACGTGGAAAATTAGCCATTAATCATATTTGTTTCTGCCAACAGCTGCATAAGAGCTATCTGGCAGATTAATATCGTGTTGTTCCTCCAAACTCACTATATATATATATATATATCGACTTCTCACACAATATATGTACATGATCTCAATCATTTTGGTGACGCAATATATTGCCCATTATATTTACTTAAAAAGGACCATGTTTTTTGCATTCCACTTGCACCTGTGTCTTTTGCAGCTTCTCGTGCATAACGTGGTGTAGTCATGAGGTGCTAGATCAAGCTTAATAAATACTTCTACAGAATAAAGTTTCATCTGCAGATACGGGCTTGTTTAGGGATCTGACGCGGAGCAGTGTTTGTGTTTCTCAGGAATACTGTGTTCATTACAGAGAAAAGAAGGTCAGACGGAAACATCTCCATACAACTTACTGTTTTTCGACATGTTACTTTGCACTTTTTGTCAGAAAATGTTTATTTACTATTTATTCAAGTTTTTTAAGGTATGTAATATTTTGATTTCCGTGATCTAACTATTCTTAAGAATTAAAAGTTTGTTGTCATTTGAAAGTGTGGAGGCCTTCTTGCATTATGCTGTTATATTAGGATTATAGGTTACACTTTATATTAGGTGGCCTTAACTACTATGTACTTACATCAAAAAATAAGTACAATGTACTTATTGTGTTCATATTGTATTGCAAAACACTTCTGCTGCTATTGAGGGGATACGGGTAAGGTTAGGGACAGGTTTGGTGGTCTGGGTCGGTTTAAGGTTGGGTTAAGGTGTAAGGGATGGGTCAACAGTGTAATTATAAATGTAATTACAGAAAGTACATATAGGTATTTTTAAAAATATAAGTACAATGTAAAAACATGTATGTACACAGTAAGTGCATTGTATCAAATGATTAATTTAAATGTAAGTACATGTAGTTAAGGCCACCTAATATAAAGTGGGACCGGATTATATATTCAGTGGCATAAAAAGGTCTTAAAATGACAAAATCGTTATTTCTGGGGCAATATATTTCCCAACAAAAAGTTGTTATCGTGACAGGCCTATCTGCATGGGCATACCTAACTACCTTACTAACGATTACAAGCAGCTAATTAGGATTGAGGCTGTAGTCGTAGGTAATAGTTAGTTAATAGTGTTAGTGTTAGTGATCTGAGGTGCAGGAACAAGAGGAACAACAGTCAACGATAAACAGAAGGATTTCATGACTTGTGAGTGTGTTGTGTGATGGAGATGAAACTGTGGCGTAGCTCACAGCAGACTTTGAAATAATCGTTCAGATTTCATAAGGCCACCAGGTGGAGACGCTTGCAGCTGGTTTTATTATATCTTTAAAAAGGTAATGATGGGAGTTATAATAAACAATGGTTCAGAAGAGTGCCCTCTGGTGGCTATCAGGGCAAACCAGCTGCTGACTGACAAAATCCGTTTCCCTTGAGATGTGGATCAGCGGCCCTCGCCAGCCACAGCCTCCCGGCGGCACAAGTCCCAGGAGAGCAGATTCCAGCAGAAAACAGTCCGAGATGAAAGAGATCAGCCACAGAAGGCCTGGCGCTCTACGGGTTCTGTCTGGGGTTCACTCGAGGAGATAAACACCCAAAACCCCAAATAATGCCTGCAGAGCAGAATTAGGATTATACCCTTCCATAATCACAATAACATTCAACTCCATGCCCACCTAATAATTAGTGATAGACGGACCCTCGGAAGAAACGCCCTCGGCCTTACCGCACAAACCTAAACACGTCTGACTGAAAATAAAAGCCTAGCCTGACCAAACCAAATAAGTCAAACACAGAAAGAGAAACACCTAAAACACCGGACAGACGCAACAGCCCAGCGAAGTCAACTGCGATGGTATTTGGTCCTAAAGAGGGAATATATACTGGCAGAATACAGTGACTGACCCTCAGGAAAGTCCTGACCGTGAACACTGAGCACTTTCTAACAGTCTGCCCTAATTACACACAAATTAGTGACACAATCTATCCCCATCACAACCCACCACACCAAGACTGCCATCAGAAACTAAATAAGGACAGACTCCCACAGCTGCTGTCCACCTTCACCCTGCACTACACGCACAGAGGCCTTCATGTGACAAGATTAAAGTGCATTTCTGTTGTGAAATATATTCTCAGCTGTATTCCATGTTATATTTAAATCTATGGTGTGTGTGTGTGTGTGTGTGTGTGTGTGTGTGTGTGTGTGTGTGTGTGTGTGTGTGTGTTGAATGCTTTGGCAATGTAAAAATTCCTTTCACCGTGCCAACAATCTGAATCTGATAAAAGCAGTAATCCAACGGAAGAGGGATAATTCTGCATCTTCACATGCTCTGAAACCATCGAGAACTCAAAATACACAAAAATAAACAAATGGGAGCGAGCAGTGCCAGACAACAGCAACATGAAACAAAACACTTTAAAATATGTTAGCGTCTGTCATGTGCATCTGTGATCTGTGGTGAACTCTTTGTGGGGTAGTTTTGGTTCTACATGCCAAATAATATACAAGCTTATTTCAGACAAGAGCCGAATGCTCTCCACACTATACTGGGTATTTGCAGAGGATTCACATCCGCTCAGGGCAGGTCAGGAGATGTTTGATGAGCTCGGAGTGTGATGTCTGATGGGCAGAGATACGGTTTACTCAGGAGCCACAAGCAGGAGGCTGTAGAGGTCCAAGCTTGATGGTGTCTTCTGAGTGTATCTGTGTTCTCATCTCTCCACACACTGAACACACTCTCAGCAGTGCTCCCAGTCCTTCAGCGTCTGGACAAACACAGCAACAAGAGAAGAGGCACTGACCGAGAGACCAGAGCAGTTTAATAATATTCTGCTGACTGACATTAGCATAGCGTGTGCAATATGACGCGTCTCTCCAAAAGCGTGCAATCTCCCAATAAAGTACATTATTGTGAAATATATTCACACAAACATGATCTGTTATGTCTTACATGAACGTTTAGTTAATGTTTGGGGAAATCTGATGTGTAACATTATATTAGATCCATGCATTACAGCAGGACTTAATACAGATCTGTCTGTTAATCAAACATTAAAAGAAAAGACAGAATCACTCGCTGCTCTTGATTAAACTACTGTTTATTTGCATCTTTGTTCTTATTTTTAATAACAAAGATAAAATAAAAACAGCTATATTGTGATTAATAATACAGTAATTGTTATTTTGAAAAGAAATGGAGGAAAATATGCAACAATGCTTGGTGATTTTGTTTGGAATCTCCATTTTTCTCTAAAGCAGCTCTGCTGACTCTCGTCTTCAAACAGCTGTCGGTATTTTAATGGAGAATGTAAAAACAAAAAGAACTAATGTTTTCAATTTTGCCAGCACCGGGTCACATATGTATTCTGCTGTTAGTGTGCTCTAAACTCTGAGCTGCGTGTGTGTTTGGACAGAAGAAGGAGGTACATGATCTCGGTAAGAAATTTGACCACATTGTAGTAAATAATTTCAGTGCATCGTTACGATACCAGCAGACAAGCTAATCCAGCACAAATTAGTGAACAAAACGTCACCAAAATGAACTATTTGAACTACAGAATATGCCGCATCCACTTTCTTAAGTGTACCTTTGCAAACAGTTTTGAGTTTAAACTCTTGAACTGAACAGTTATTCAAGCTGAATAGCGCTTTCTTGTTCATGAGCAATCTGAATTACTGCAACAGAAACTGTAGTACAGCTCTGTCACATGTTCTGTTTAGTTTTGAGTTTAGCATGATCTCAAGGGCCAAGGCCGAGGCCACAGAGGCTGCTCCTGAGCTTGAGACCCCTGTTCCGCCGTGGCCCCGGGGACTCCCTGATCCGCCCTGGAGGCCCTCCTTGTCCCAGTCCTGCACCAGCCTCCAGGGCTCCCCAGTGGAACTGTTACGGCGCGAGACGCGCCTTCCGGGAGGGGGCAGATATGTCTCGTGTATGCTCTGTTTAGTTTTGAGTTTGTTTTCGTTGTGTTTTCTTATCTACCTGCCCTGACCTAGTTTTCCTTAGTTCCCTGATTATCATTTGTATCACCTGTTCCTTGTTAATTTATTCCATTAGTTCCTTTCGTTTGGTTAGTATTTATAGCTCTGTATTTCCCCTGTTTCTTTGTCCTGTCTTACGTTATTTGAAGAGGTTGTGTTTTTGCGTTCTGTGTAGATTTATTAAAAGATTCTATTCATTTGCATACCTGACTCCTTCATGCTCTATTGAGCTTCAAGCCCCAACAACCCGTGACAAGCTCTAGTCTAAGTCACTGTTCAGTCAGAGAACAGCTCATTGAATCTTTCAACAGTACATCTTCAGTTTTTAGGTCTTCTACTATTTTCACATCTCTATCTTTTCACAGGTTGTGCGCCCAAGTATTGCCAGTATGTTGCTGCTGACCATTAGAAACTGAATGTTGTGCGTTTGCTCTCTGTGTGTGAAGGTAAGTTGTACTTGTCCCACAGGTGCCATCTTGTGGGCAGAATATGTAATGAAGTGTATTTTTGGAGTTTCCAGGGCCTTGAACACACTGTAGTATATAACATCACATGCAGAATTTCAACTCATCTTTTTCTCTTAGTGTTTCTGTGCTGCACATTTGTGATTGTGATGTTTTCACTTCAGTGGTCCAGCACAGAAATCATCTTCATCACCTCATCTTGTTCTACTGCCTGTGTCTAACTGGTGGAGATTTGTGTTCTGAATATTTTTGCTGTGTGTGTGTGTGTGTGTGTGTGTGTGTGTGTGTGTGTGTGTGTGTGTGTGTGTGTGTGTGTGTGTGTGTGTGTGTGTGTGTGTGTGTGTGTGACTTTCTGTTTGCACACACTCTGATTTTCTGTTCACCTTGTACTATTTTTGCTTCCTCTTTTGTTTATTTCTGACACTGCTGGTTATTTGTTATCTGGTTATTGTTCACATCACTGACTAGCATGTTCATCTGGTTTGATGATTGATCTCGTTGGCCTGACAGGCGTTGACCACTTTTGTCAAGGTGAGGTCCGCTTCATGCAACAAACATTATGGTCTCTAACGCTGATGAGTGAATCAGTCATATGGCCAAATTCCCAGTCTTTTGCCTTGTTGAAGATTTGTCACATAAGAATCCATTGTTTCTTCTGGGCCTTGTGCTCAAAAGTGTCCTTCTGGGTTGACCTTATTTATGTTTAAAAAAAAAAAAAAAAAAAAAAAAAAAACAGATGTCAAAAATTTAATCTCAGTACTTTCTTAATGACTTATAGCTTGTCCAAATTAAAGACTTATTTCTTCTGCAGTACATTGTCATGGTGTGTTTATATTCTGAAGTCTTTTAAGCTGACATGTATTTTTTGTTTCCTTTAGTTCCTGTGTTTAGTTCAGGTTTCCTTAGTTTCTGATTTGTTTACATAGTTACTCAGTGGTTTCCATGGTTACTTGTTAATTTTGCTCACCTGTTGCTTGTTTAATTTGATCATTTGTGTATATCATCCCGTGCTTTCAGCTCTGGTTTTAGTCAATATTATGGTTTTCTACTCGTTTCTGTACTTCAGACTGTTTTTGTTTTTGATCAGTTACAGTTTTGACTGCTGGGAAACATCCTATCTTTTGTGCTCTTTGAACAGGTCGCAATTAGGAGTCCTTAGATCCTTTAAAAAGAAGACTAATAATTCTAATAATAAAATACTGAATGAAGGGTTAACCTGTTTTAACTAGTACACCCCTGGCAGGTCATTTGTTCTTTTATTTTTTTAACATACACCTCTTATGGAAACATGTATAATTTTGTACAAATTAATTTGAAGTGTTATTTTTAATTCTTGAGATAAGTGTAGAAGACTGTTATGCCTGCAGCCTGATATCTCAGACCGATGTAAGCTGCGACGTCTGTCTGAGAGGCTGCGCCGCATTGTGAAGAGAGTCAGAACTGAAGGCCGCTGTCACTGTGATCACACAATACCACTATTAAAGCCAAACAATATATCTATATACATAATATAATGTTATTTTTTAAAATAAATTCATTAAACGCCATCCTTCCTCCTGAAAAAGTGACAGTAAATGGGGTGTAACATCATCTGATGAGCTCAATGCAAACAGAGAATAGGACTGTTCTCGTGTCTCTTAGATTAAACCAGAGAAGTATAACCTTATGACCATAAAAACTGCACCTGAAACAGAACTTCCTCGGACTGGAACCTGTGGGCTTCCGCACACACTGTCACGGTCTGCCGGGGTGTTTTTGACTCTCGATTTGAAGGTGATTTTCTTCCTTTGTTTCAGGTTTTCCTGTTCGGCTCCTGTGTTTAGTTCCTGTTTCCTTAGTTATTAGGTTGCTAGCATGTTCTCAGATGTTTCTGTCATTACTGACTGAGTTCCTGTGTGTATTCTGTTTTATTTTCGGTGTATAAGTAGCCCTGTGTTTGAGTCTGCTTTTGCCTGCCATCAGAGCATCTGTAATGTGGTTTTGGGTTTTGTTTCTATTGTAAGTTTCTTGTCTTTTATTCTGTAATTTAGTACTGTTTCCTGGTTTGTCATGTGATTTCCTTGATCCTCATGTTTTCCTGCCTTGTGTATGTGTCATGTTCTGATTGGTTGTCTAAGTCTTGTGTTTTGTCTCGCATTGGCTGGTTTGTGTCATGTGATCTGTATGGTTTGGTATTTGTAGACCTCAGGTGTGTTCGACTTGAAGCGGCGCTGCGCAGAATGATACCGCGATCCATCTGCTCTCTTGTCGCTCTCGCGATACTTTGATGCCATACACTGATCATTCTGCGCAGCGCCGCTTCAAGTCGAACACACCACTCATGTTACCAATAGGCTTGTTTGACTCCATGCGGCCTGACAAAAGCAATGCATTCTGGTTAGAAGATTTGTCCGACTTTGATCGGTGCTGCAGCTGCCTTACGATCACACATGCCATAAAAGTACCGCGAGAGCAAAACGAGAGCAGCCGCCGAGGTCAGGAGCTGCAGTTGCTCAAAATCAGCTGATGACGACACACTCTATTCTCATTGGTCAGATTCTGTGATGACAAGCACGACATGTGTTGCATGTTTATTCTAACAATTCAATTCCAATAATGCTCACAAATCTGTGTTTTTATAACAGTAATGCTTTTTTTACTGTAGTCGCACTGTTATATTGAGTCACGTGACCAATAACATGCAGGCATTGTACATAATGGACCAATCATGGTGTGTGAGAAGGTGGGATCTACGGTCAAAGCGATGCTCAGACCGATCAGTGTTTGACATCAAAGTACCTTGAAAGTACCTCAACAAAGGCAAAACCTAGATATTTTAGGCAATATAGAAATCCTGGCCAGGACGAGTCCGGGATAAATAGCCTGTATGGTCACCCTAATTAAGCAGGATATAAAAAGTGTTTCTGTCGTTCATAAAAACGTTTCTGAGACATCTGTGCATTTGATAAACATTGTATTTATTTCAGTTCATCTGTGATAGAGTATGCAAACATATGTGTGAGCATCGCTAGCGAGAGCAGAAAGTGTCCGGCTGCGAGCGGCTGCTCTCTCCAGCCGGTGACAGGCTACTGTAAGTCATCTCGAACGAGCCTAACGTCTCTTGTTGAGTATTGATTTGTGTAACCACTGTTTGTGAGTTTGTTTTAGTGATGGTGAAGTGAAGCGTTCTGAACTAGCGACGCTTTCAACACAACTGTATCGGAAAAAAGTACATTACTTGAAGCTTTTTAACACGGTTTATTCTGTGGCTATCTAGTGGTCATAAAAATGAATAACACCTTCCAAAGTGCTGTTCCATTACAGCTGCTGGTTCTGCAAATGATTCTGTTTTATTTTATTGTGTAGAAATAATGGTCTCTATCAAAGTCATTTTAGTGGCAGTACACCGGCACAAATGAATACGTCAAATAAATCAAACATAAATTCATAAATTAAATCTGTGATCTGTCTATTTTAACTCTGCCTCAGTCCTTAGACTGTTATTTCATGGGCAAAGTTCATCTGAGCTTAATATATAAATTATGATTTTAAAAATGCAATGCTAACGCATTATAATGTAATATAATGTAAAGGAAACGGCGAGGTTTGCTTCGTTTGAACAGATACTGAAGCAGTCACATGGTTTTGAAGCTTCAGATGTCATAGATCACGTGCTTTTGGCAAAACGAATCAAGCTCCGATACAGTGCTTCAATGTTGTTTTTTGATACAAGCTTCTGAGCTTCCGTGTTGAACGTAACATCACTAGTTTGTTCCATGTTTTTAGTTCATGTTTTGCCATGCCTTTGTTTATTATGTATTTGCTCACTTTTGAATATCATTAAACTGCACATGGGTTCTATTTCAGCTCGCTTCAGTGGACTTCGTTACAGAATACTCAATCCGCAGTGAACCCTGCAGTTTGTCTATTGCGCCTTCGACAAGGCAACCGGGCCATTGAGGATTATGTGGCGGATTTCTTTGAAGTATGTTGTCAAGTAGTCTTCAATGACACCGCTCTTAAGGATATTTTCCGTTTTGGCCTCACAAAAGAAATATCACAGGTAATGCCACATCACACTCCTCACTGGACTCTGGCAAAATACATTGACTATGCTTTGTTGTTGTGTGGCTCGTCATATAGTGTGGGAGCCCTGCAATCCCATAGTACCCACCACACCAGCGTGCTTCCACGCCCCAACCGTCATGTCAGGATTTATTCGTGAAACGACTGCCACACCAATGCCAGCTCACGCCGTGCCTGCAATGAATCTGGTCAAGGCCTCAATGCCACAGTCAAGTCACCTCAGGACTCTTCAACCAACATTTCTTAATGTAGTGGCCCCCGTACCAATGACCATCGAGCCACAGCCTCTTCACGTCATGGCCGCCAAGCCAAAGCCTTCAGTCAAGATGGCCGCCACCCCTGAGTTTTCAGACAAGATGGCCGCCATGCAAGGATTTTTTTGGGTCCTGCAGATGTGAAGATTGGGCCAAGACAGAAAAGAATTATGGCAAGTGTTTTGGATCCACCAATGACGTCAGTGCGAGCGGCTGGCATCCTGGTGGCCTCTACTCTCTCAAGCCTGGCGGTCCTCCCTCTGTCTACTGTGATGGCGGTTGTCATTCTTCCAGTCCAAGAATCTGCTCCAGAACCTGCTCAATTTCATAAATCCGCTCCATATCCATGAATCCGCTCCAGAGCCTGCTCAAGTTCTTCAGTCCGCTGCAGAACCTCCAGAGGTGGTGGTGTCCGCTTCATCTCCTCTCAAGGCGGTGGCGCCCACTTCTGAACTCACAGTCTGCCCTGCCAGGGCCAAGGAAGCCTTTTCTGAGCTCTCTGCCTGTCATGCTACAGCCATTGAGGCCATTCGTGGATATTCTGGCTGTCATGTTGCGGCTGTGGAGGCTGCTCACAAACTCTCTGCCTGTTCTGTCAAAGCCAAGTGGTCTGTCCATGTCTCTGCTCTGTCTGAGGTGGTCTTCTGCTCCGCCTTGGCTCCCTGCTCTGCCTCTTCTCCATGGTTCAGGTAAACCACTGCTCCTAAGTCCAGATCCCCTGCCAATCCACTTCATGGGCCTGGCCCTCCATCCCATTTGAGATGAACTACACTTGCCTGTCACCGGCTGGAGAGAGTAGCCGCTTGCAGTCGGGGCCGGAATTAAAAGACGACGTCAAGTCGAACACTTTCTGCTCCCGGTAATGATGCTCTCATGGTGTTTGCATACTCCATCACAGATGTACTGAATTAAATGCGATTTTTGTCAAATACACAGACGTTTCAGAAGCGTTTTTATGAACAACAGAAACACTTTTTATATACTGCTTAATACAGTGCAATCTGTTCATGAATAAAGTTCAACATAAACATATATAACACGAATTCCAGAAATGTTGGGACGTTTTTTTTTAATTTTTTTTTTTATAAATTTGAATAAAATGAAACCTAAAAGACTTTGTGGGCACAGTGGACCAGGGCCAGCCCTCACCGAACCCAAACAGGCCCGGTGCGGGCTTGTTCATCCAATGATGGCCCAGAGCAACTTTTGTCCCTTTGGGCTCATGCAGGTTTGGTGTGGGCAGCCCTGTAATGCAGCTAGGAGAATACTAACATCGACTGACCATTCTTTAGCCACTCAATTGAACTGGAACGGCTCAAACCAAAAGAGACCTTTCCAGAACCTGTTTTCATATAGGCCAGGATCCTCAAATCTGGTTCACGAGATCCACTTTCCTGCAGTTTAGTTCTAATCTTAATCAAACACACCTGAGCGCGCTAATCAATGTCTTCAGGATCATTAGAAGATCACAGCCGGGTGAGTTTGATCAAGTTGTAGCTAAACTCTGCAGGAAAGTGGATCTCACGAGTCATATTTGAGGTGTAACAGAAATGAGCCTGTTAACAAGAATTTTGTGGGCAGTTTTCTTCCTTACCACTAGGGGCGCTTTAAGTAAAGCCATGTGTTTGAGGGAGTTAGTAATAACAAGCAGCAGTAGCACATTGTGATGTGTCCTGGTTGGGAAATGTGTCATTTCAAGCCCAGTTTAAAGTAAGGAGTTGATGTTTTTTGCAGAGATGTTACTTGTATGTATGGCCTTTACATTG
Organism: Acrossocheilus fasciatus; assembly: GCA_036784905.1. Taxonomy (NCBI): domain Eukaryota; kingdom Metazoa; phylum Chordata; class Actinopteri; order Cypriniformes; family Cyprinidae; genus Acrossocheilus; species Acrossocheilus fasciatus. The sequence goes on along the minus strand of CM071946.1, from coordinate 131,226 downwards.
CTTTGTTTGCGTATTTACATTTTTGGCTGTATGTAGCTGTATTAACCTGAATTGAATGTTTTCTATTTTGTATTAAATAAATTGATTTGAAATCCCTTTGACTACTTTACATTTTTGACAATAAAGACATTAGTTATGTGGTCACTGCATCCATTTCAGATGTATAATAACTGTTTTCCTCAGAGACTTAAGTTATAGTAGCTGGAAAGTATTGATGGTGAAACAGATGTATTGTTGTGGATCGGGGGTGTCCAGGGGCTTGTAGCATGTTTAGCTGTTAGCTGGGTAAGTTTCAGTTTAGTTTGCACCAATCCTGGGTTTTAGGTACCATGAAAGTGGCTTGGCTTTTAGCTGCGTTCATTGCCATAATAACATACCCTGCACAGCTAATCTGCTCCGGGGCAGAGCATGTTCTGGGTTAGAGAGCTCAGACTGAAATTGGACCAATCAGATGTGAGCAAAGTGACACATGTCTGACACAAAAAAAGTCACTCCCCCAGTTTCTCTTCCTACAAATTAAAGGTCACTATGAAGTACCTTAAAAAAAAATACAACAAAATTTTCTGCCTTTAATGATAATTACAATTTACATATGATTTATATTATTATTACTCCATTACACACAAGCATTTAACAATTATTATAAAGCATTTATTTTAAATGAATATTTATATACAGATCATATGTAATATAAATAAGTGGTAGAATCAATAGATAACACTTTAAAAATGGCTAAAAGGGCTGGAGCTGGACTCTGCAGGACGGTAGGTCTCCAGGACCAGGGTTGGGCAGCCGCTGTAGATTAATAGTGAGGGCTTCCGACTGACACTGATACATACAGTGTACTCACCAACGCCGATTTCTACTCGCATTTGGCGAGTGTTAATTTTAGGCGCTGCAGCATGCGTTTAAAAAAGCTGGAGGTGAGGTGAGGAGAGGAGCAGGGGCTTACTGGCACAGCCCTTAACTAGAGAAATTAAACAAGGCACTTCATGCTCAAAGGTTCGCCGACCCCTGGTCTAGTGTATGAATGACAGTATAAGTTATTTCATCATTCATCATCAGTGGCAGCATGTAATTAAAGCTGCGACAGTTGAGTGCATGAAGTGTCCCAACACTCCACACCTCTGTTTTTTTTTGGTTAATTAAGCATTTTTAGGGCATCTAAAGTGCACATTTCATGGTGAATTTTTACTGTCAACACACTGTAATATTTCGACTAAAAAAAATGACATAGGGCCAGATTTACTAAACAGGGCATAAACGCGCTGATGGGAGGAAACTGCGGGTGATTTACTGACCAGGTGCACATTAAAGAACACATTTCCATAATGACCAGCGCAATCCACCGAGAGCAGCGCAAATTACCTGCTTTTGGGCGTTAAATAATGCCGCAAATACCACTGAGTTGATGAGCGCAGATCTTAGTCTTAAATAGTCTCCTCTCATAAATTTACCGATGGACAGAAAAACTCCTACAATATTCAATAAAGTGAGTCGCAAAAATAACTGTCCAGGCCTTTTCAGCGCTAATTTCCCACCGCTGTGTTTAGTAAATCCTGACAGCAGTTTTAACGCTAAAGTAGGGTTTGCGCTGGCGTTAGCTGATAGTAAATCAGGCCCAATAGCCAGCTACTTTTGCTGAAATTCATAATGTAACAGTTTTATAATTTATTGATTGTTTCCTGTTGTTGTTGCTAAGGGTGTGTTCCCTGAAGCTCAAAGCCATGCTGTATTGCAAATAAACACACAGCTATTGACCAATCAGCATCAAGGACAGCAACAATAATGTACATTACTGAGATTCATCTTGGATATTTCCAAATGGTTTTTATTGAAGTCAGCAGTATATGATTATATGATGTCCTACTTGTTTAAGTATTTTTTGCATTACTGTGATGTATTTTTTTTAAACAAAGTTGCATTCTCTCTATCTGTCTGTATATATGCAGACATCTAGCGAGTGTGTGTCACGCTTTGTGTTTGGGATGGTCCTCCCTCGTCCCTCCCCTCGGCTGTCTCTGCCCACTCCTCCGCCATGCACTGACCCAGACTCGGCTGCGCTTCATCATCACCGCCATCATCCTCATCGTCATCGCGAACAATAGAGCGAGGCTGCAGGCCTGATCACACGCGCGAGTATAACGATGATCAGCGGCGTCTGAAGCGCACGGAAGAAACGCGGCATCGCTTCAGACTCGAGCAATCGGCGAAGATGGCGAACGACTCTCCGGCGAAGAGCCTGGTGGACATCGACCTCGCGTCTCTGCGGGTGAGCGGCTCTGTCCGTGAGTCTCCGCGGGGCTCGGGGCTCGCTGCGGCGGGCTGAGTCCGGATCCGCTCCGCTCGCGTTCGCGGAGACGGAGCGGGGATCGCGTCTCTTATTAACCAGTGCGATGCTCTTTGTGTGATTGCAGGACCCTGCTGGTATTTTTGAGCTGGTGGAAGTGGTCGGCAATGGCACTTACGGACAAGTGTACAAGGTCGGTGTCTATTGAGTCTTACTACATTCACAATGAGCTTTACTGCATCTTCGAGACTGCTTCATTATAGTTTTATAGCAGAATAGTCATTTCTATTGAAATCGGGCGGTTTATCAGAGATTGAGCTCTGCTGATGGGTGTGATCTGCTGCGCATGCGCAGAGACACTCAATGCGACAAAAAACCACATTGATTATAAACCGGCTCTGAAGCAGCGTTTCACACCGATATAAACGAGCTCAGCTCTGGATCCGTGCTTCAGCCTGTGATGCACATTATTACACGGAAGAAATGCTGCTGTCTCAGTCCTGTGTGGCCGGCAGAGGTCCAGCCTCGGCTCTTATCAGCCCTTTTTTTGATCTGACTGCCATAGATTGAGAGATTTTGTTTTACACAGTACTGACTAAAAAGCCAAATGGCTGTTGTGGATGATAACAGGCAGTCGGTCGTGTCACAGAGGCATCGGCCGGTCTGGAGAAGGCAGTGCACTGATGATGAAGAGCTTCCTCACATTCTTCCAGTCTGAGGTCATGCTCCGTTTCTGAAGCATTCACGTATTTCCTTAAATCTGTCTCGAGCAGCTTTAAAGTGCTAGATCAGCCAGAAATAAGCCCTCGGTCCTCCGGAGCCGTGTTTCCACTGTGGGGCTAGAAGCGGGCGTGCTAGTGTGTATCCGCTGTGTCTCGATGGGGCCTCGGCGGGCCCCCGGGGGCCACAGAATACCTCGGGCTGGAGGAGCGCTCACGAACAAGCCACCGCTGCTTCTTTCACATGTTCTCATAACAAGCTATCAACCGGCATCAACATTTAACACTCTTTTAATGGAAAAACTCACTTTCAGACGCCAGCGACGCTAAAGGCTGCATAGCCTACGTTAACAATCATGATAATAAAAACACGGTATGCTTATGAAAATACCAGAGACTGCTTGAAGAACGTAGATAAATCATATATGATTATAATCATGTACTGGCTTCAGTTCTGTTCTGTGTGCTCCGTGTGTCTTTGTGAATACCGCACTTCTGCACCTGCATGTGTCATAAATCGCATATTCTCTCCGTGTAACTCATATCTTCAGCGAGAGCTCCCTCTGCTGCTTCGGCTGAAACCTCCTCAGATCGCATGCATCGTGCAGGATTTATATAAAAGCTCATTCTTTCTAAAGAAATTCGTCGTAAGCATGCGAGGGTTTATCAGTGTTTTTGTGTTGTGTTATGTGGAGTAAAAGCCCTGATGGAGGTGTT
>CM071946.1:115000-125000 GCA_036784905.1 Acrossocheilus fasciatus | reverse complement strand
TGGCCACGTGAGTGACAGGTGTATTGCTGCTGCTGTCACCACTGTCACACTTGGGGGGCGTGGTTTCAGCAACCAGCTCCACCCACATCCCGCCTTTTTGCCCATTTTCGGTTATCCGGGAGTGACGTGTAGTTAAGATGGCGACGGCCGTCTCTGCGCACTTTGAGCTTCAGAAATGCTCTTCAGAAACCTACGGGTGACATCACACTACGTCCATTTTTTTTTTTTTACAGTCTATGGCTGCGTCCGAAATCACATACTACTTGTGGAGGTACTACATTTGAATTCGAACGTACTACTCAACCGTTAAAAAAGTACATTCTGTATAGTATGAATGTAATTTGGACGCACTACATCCGCCATGTTGATCTTCACAACAGCGCGAAAATTTAAAGAGCACTTCACTGTGCGAACATCGTTAATGATTTAAATTCTTACCGCTTAATGAACCATGTATTTAAAGAAAGCAGCGTTAACAAGCTGATTGCTACATTGCTTTCAGCCATTTTTTTGAATGTGATGCCGCCTCTCCCGCGGCCTCATGGGACAGTAAAGGGTCCATCGTTTGCCTGCTACAGAATTCAGGCGGAAGCAGTAGGTCATCCGGGTACTTCTCGCAATCTGTTTTTCGCATACTATATAGCAGGAAGTATGCGATTTTGGACGCACCCTATGGTTCCAACAAAGTGGTTGCTGAGCAACACACAGACGTTTGTAGAGTTATTCACAACAGCTTCAAACACGGCTCAACCAATCAGAATCAAGGACCGGACCCATCCGATCTATAGACCCTTTTTGCGCCGACATCACGATTACGTCACCGAGCTAGCTGGAGGCAAAACAAACGGAAAACTGGAGGCGGCCCATTCAAACCAGCGCAGATTCGGCTACATGAGGAGTTTAAAATATCATCTTGTTGTGATGTTGGATGCAAGAATCGATGTAATACAGGCTCCAATTTGAAATTTTAACGCATACCTGCTGCCGCTACCAGACAAAAAACCGATGACAGCTGTGTTTAAACGCGATAAAACGAGCGGACTGGACAGAAACTATCGTCAAAAATGCTCGTGTTTGCAGCACACACTTCTTCTCAGAAAAGCTTAAATAAAGTATTGTCTTTTGTTGTTATGGATTATGGTTTGTGTTACGTGTCTAAAGATTTCTTATGCATCTCGCAACTCTGAAATAATGTCTGCGTGCATGTGTGTAAAACAACAAACTGACGATTAATTATCTGTAATTGTTGTGATTGATAGTGGCTGGACTTTCTAAGAACTTAGTAAGAAAGAATAATCAAATACAGAAAGTTCAAAATTAATTTCTGGAATTTTTATTTCCAGAAACTATTCTCATCTTCCTTTAAATGTACTGTATGTAAAGTATTGGAAACTTAACTTGCATAATTTACAGGATGTATATACTTTAAAATAACTATTTGGCCATGATGCATACATCTTCAAATAATATATCATCACATTGAATGTTTAACTTTTTGTATTTTGGCCCAGTTCACTCTCACGTAACGTTAGCTGTAAAAATAGCCTGCTGAAGTTGAAATATCTTTGAATATAGTTAGAATATAATGTTGAAAATCTTCATGACTAGATAGACACAGGTGAGTTTCTCTTTACTGCTCGTTAGGTTTCTCTAACGAGTCACTCAATCGGAGGTAATCCTGTCAGATCGTCCATCCATGAGCATAGGGTCGGCCAATCTGACTTTGTCCGTTAAAGTTAACTTATTTAAATAACAATAATGGTCCTGCACAGTGAGTGGTCTTACATATGCAGGTAAAATCGGATTTTCTCCAGCAATTGTTAAAAAAACAAGGTAAACAAACTTCATAGCTAGCTTTAGTGAAGCGGTCAGAGGGATCTTTCTGCCTCCAGCTAAGCCCCGCCCACAGGAAAACGTCACCTTGTTTACTAACAGAAAAAGGGTCTATAATACACGTTTTAAACCGTAGAACGTAGCGATGTTGTCCCATGACTTCATTACGTTGCGTGTTTACAGCACGAGTGACTAGCTATCATAAAGAATTCAATCATTTTACATTAAAAACGTGTGTTACAACAGCCGTCAGATCAAATCATGACTGAAGAAAGAGATGGCAGTAATTGTGCTTCACTGCAGTCACAGCAGGAAGTGCAGAGACACGACGTCCCACAATGCACCACGCTCACTACAGCCTCACATCAGCGGGAGAGAGAGAGAGACCGAGCTGGGTCGAGCTCACATAAACAGCTGCAGAAACACGCTCCGCTGCTGCAATCGAAGGGCTTTTGGCTGGTCAACACTTTGGCATCATAATCTTACCTGCAGATACAGTGCTGTGTTATGAAGGAATATTGTGATTTTGCTGATTGTAATCGTGGAGCCTGTGTTTATCCTCCAGATCCTGTGAGAACACGGCAGTCTTGAACCTACAGTGACATTTCATCTTCACTGACACACAGAAGCTGATTTTAAGGCTTTTCTGACTCAGATCCAGTTTCATTTTTGCAGCCAGTGACCACACAGAGTCAGATTTGTACAGAAATCAATCCCAGCCACATTCAGATGTGAGAGTTATTGAGGCCTGTGCTCTCAGATTGGAGTTCAGATTGTTTTTCGTGTGTGTGTGTGTGTGTGTGTGTGTGTGAGAGAGACACACGCCGTGACGTCCGTTAAGGGCTTGAGCTCTTGGTCACCTGTAAGCAGCGTTCAGGACAGACTCCAGTGAATGAGAAATGATTGCAGTGCAAACCGCTGAAGAGTTAGACGTGGTTTACAGGCTTTGTGCCACAAATCAGTCGCTGTAGAGAAACTTTACTGGTTGCAGACCGGATGATTTGCTTACATCTATACACCTTTCACTCTTTAAGACTAAAACAAAAGATGGATTCATTGTTATTAATTAAAAAGCACAACAACAATAAACCAGTAGGCTATAATGACAAACTAGCTTACATAATGTTTATCAACACACACGAGGCTCTGTTCCGGTGTCTCTCGTGCTGCGGCGCTCGGCGTGCGGAGCAGAGCGGATCGTGCACTCGCGCTAATGAGAACACGGCAAATTTTAACTCGCATGTTCTCAAACATTTTTCGCGAATGTGACTGTTTTGGTTGCAGTCTAGAGCCCCGTCTCATTCTGTCTATATGAATGGGTTACTGAATCACTGACTTACTCGATTTATTCAAAAACGTGGATTTATTCAGTAACGAATAGGGATTTACTGATCCGATATTCAGTATCGGTATCGGCTCCGATACGGTCATTTTCTGCGGATCGGTTTTCGGTCAGACGAGACCGATCCAAATCCCATATTGTGCGTATGCTATTGTGTTATTGTTAAGCCCCACAAAAGCCACAAAAACATTATAAATCAGCATAAGGTTTTGTGCTCTATATTTGAAGTGTTCTGAAGCGGTTTCACACTTTAATGTGACGTACAGATGAGTATTTCAGTCGAAGTTCACGTAAACTCTTCTCTCCGCTGCGTCTGTCTGTCGTCGGTTACGAGTCGAACGCTGAAACTCTCTTCAAGAGCGCAATAACTGAGATTTAACTGTTAAAAGAGAGGCTCAAACCATCGCAGGGATATAATGCCCTCCGCATCCGTCTCTTCTGTGTGTTGCTTCATTCTCCGCTCGGGGTGCACAGAGGCGCTTTCTGTAAAACAAATGTCTTTTGATTTATAGTATATATTTATATTTAAATATTTACTTGTTTTTCATGAATGTATTTTACAACAATACAAAGAGCGATGTGTAACATTTTACCAGATTTAGTCCTGCACTTATGCTCCCCTCTAAATGATGTTATTTCACTAAATGTTTAGATTTTATAGCATTATTGTGCACTAAGGATTTTTATTTTTAAATAATTAAAAATAAAAAGTAAAGCTTGGAAAAAAAGATGAAATGGATTGTTTATCTGTCTGGCAGCAGAGAACTGTGAACATGTGAGTTTGCTGTTAAGCGACTGAAATATGAGTTTCTTGACCGGTCTCCAGAGATGAGGAGCGTCCCTGCTGTGGCTCTGAGCTGTGCTGACCACGTGCTGTCGTTTGCGAATCTGAAAAAGCGTGACGATCACATGCAGCAGCCGTCTGAAATGTTGTTTCTTCAGGTTTGGGATGCGGTTGTGTTTGGACAGATGAGGAGCTGTGAAGCTGGACTCAGATCAGTGTTTATGACTCTTCTGAGGAGCATCTGCCCTCGCGCTAAACACACTGCTGCTCTTCCTCGGTGTGTGTGTCCATTGTTTTCTTTGTGTCGGCCAATGAGGCGTGAGCTTCAGGTCACATGTCCAGAGCCGCTGGAGCTCTAGGTGGCGCTGAAACACCGAAGACTGATTCGTGTCCAGCAGGGATGCGTTTGACTGCCCACACGCACACACACACACACACACACACACACACACACACACACACACACACACACGCGCGCGCTCACACATGTCAGATATCACACACATTCACGCGGCCTGTGTGAAAGACTCCTTTATCTCCAGCCGGTGTTCTGTGTGCTCTCCTCTCTTTATCTGGGACAGACTGGACCTTCGAGGCGGCTGGACACGAGAGAGGAAGGCCTCACGGACAGCTGTGCTCCTCTCTGAACTGAAGCTCTGTTCTCGGTCCTGTGCTCAGTGTTACTGCTGTGTCTGTGCCTCATTAATCATCACACACACATCTTAATCATCATGTGATGCTGCGGTGTGTTTGCGGCGTCTCACATGAACACATCACATACGAACAGATATGAGCTCGTTCATGTATGATCATGTGATTCACAGCCCCAGAGAGCTGGCGGTCATGTGACCGGAGCGTGAGGCTGTGATTGGCTGAGAGTGAGTAACCAGGCAGACTCACACATTCAGTAGATCTAGCACAGCTCTCAGGCGCTCTGTGATTAGCTCCGATCTTCAGTGATGCTCCGTCCTCTCTCACGCCCGCAGTGTCCCGTCCTGAAGTACTGTGTGTAAGTGTGTGTCCAGGAACACAGAAATAATGCTGACCCCACACCTGCAGAGAGAGAGAGGACACTAGTGAGTTTAAGGAGTCACAGTTGGGTGAACTTGTATAGTAGGGATGAAACGATTACCAGTTTGATGATAAAGTTCCCCACGTTTAGTATTACCCTTTCATTTTTTAATTGTAATTAAAACCATATTCGATTACTGCAATTTGAACAGCTGAGGATAAATGAATGCTGTCCAGCATGAAGCAGAGTTTCAGTAACAGTGTCACGTGTTGTTTTGAGTGAAAACACGGAGGAAAAGCTGCGAGGTTTTAAAAGAGTGCTAAGAGAACTATAAAAATGAATATATGAATGAATTAATTATATGAATCTACCTCTGAATGCTCTGACTGTGTTCAGAAAAGATTCGATGGTATTTAGTTTTCATCTTCGCTCTTCGTGTAAAGCCTAATAAAGCAGGGTAGACCTATTCGTACCTATTAAGATCCCCAAAATCAGCACCGGGACATTTTTAGTGCACAAGATATTGGTTTCGGTACAAAAAGTTATGTTAAAATACAATATTAATCTCTCACACAAAAATATTTTATTTCATTTTAAATGACAAAAGCATTTCAAGTAAGATATACATCATTACATTCAGAAAGTCTGGCTGTGCTTAATGGGTTCATTTCTGTGTTCTTTAAGCACAGCCCTGTTCCCATTAAACTCTCAGCATGCTTTTTAGAAATTCTTGTTTATTTTAAGGAAAAGTTTTAAAGAATAATTGTAAAAATATTTTTTGAAGGTACAAAGTCAATCACAAAAAAACAGAGCACTAAAATCAAGCAACAAGTCGATCAGGTATATATTCATAATGAAGTGTGATCTAAGCACATTGCAGCATCTAAACTAGTCCACGTTCAGCTGAATAACATTCAACAATCAGATAAAACAAACCAATAAAACATTTCATTCATGAGGATGAACACAGAAACCAGCCTCATTATGAACCTCTTATTAAATGTATATCATCTGATCTTTAGTCTCTTACGGCTGAACACACATGATTCTCCTCAGATTTACAGTCTGCAGATCTGAGCCAGAATACAGAGAAAATCAATTAACTTAAAGTGACAACCATCAGTTAATATTTAAAGTGTGTTTATGAAGTATTTACAGACGTTCAGTGTAGAAGATCTTAACGAGAGACACTGAGCTTAATGGAGCAGCAACTATTTATAATACATTTCATGTAATATTTATTAAAATGACAGGATTTTGCTAAATAAATAGTCTTGGTCATGTATTAAGTTCATACATATTTTAATATGAACAATTATTAACAATATCTATGAAATTATACTTTTTCTTACTGATGTCAGACTGAAGCTGTGGTTTTCATAGTCGTGCACCTTTAAGCTCACCTTAAAATATGAAATCTTTAAAAAATGACAGCACTGTAAAACCACAGACCAGCAATAAACTGTCAATGTATAATATTATGGATGTGAAAGCACAATCCAGTAATGTCTGTGAAGTATTATATTAGCGTAGCACACGATCTCATACAGCTAGTCAGCTAACTGTGTTCTGTAGCGTCTGCACTGTGTTGATAAAACTATCTTTTGGATCTGATGTCATTATTTCACACATCCAAGATCCAGGTTATAATATGCAAAGTCTAAACATTAATCTCTTCATTTTACAATAAGTAGTGAAACTTACCCAAAATAACAGCTTAAACATCTAAAAAAAACCCTGCACATTTAAGGTGTTCCTCTTTTGGTGAAAGTTTTCAGACAGCTTTCAAAATGTGCGTCAGACAGCGTGAACACATGGAGACTCGTATCTCAGCGTGTGATGATCTGATCCACTTCAGGTTACAGGAGCTATATATAGTAACAAACACATCAATTGGTCAAACATGCTGCTTTGTTTGCGGAGTTTACGGAAACCGCTGTAATTCTGCTCCATCAGCGCCACCTGCTGTCAGAGACTGGATTTACAGAGACTTGCGTTCACATTCAGTCTGTTTGGACTAAAATCAGACTGGATTTGCCCTGCTGTGAATTTTGACCGGCTGATGAAAAACAAGCTTATGTGGGTTCTACACATTTAAACAATTAAGATACCTAGAATTATTTATGGAGCAGAAAAAAACCCCAATCATTTACTAATCAATTTTCATTTTGACATCCCTTTTCTTTATTTAACGGCTGAAATATGTTTACCTTTTTATGAAGCTTTTACAAAGTTTGTTGTTAGATAAACTGTTGTCAGTCATGTTGTCATTTAAAATCCAGACATCATTGGTGATGTTTTAGTGTTCATGCTGAAGAGATGCAGCGTCCAGAAGCCCTGTACTGGTGTAGCAGAGCTCTCAGGGCCTGGATCGGGCGACATGGACGTCATGGTTAATATTTGCAGCTGAGCAGATGTGATAACTGTCATGAACACGCTCTAAAGCCCGGTACACACCAAGCTGACGAACTAGTGGTTCTGTGCCTTTCTCGTGCACTGGTTCGCCAGCTGAACAGCCAATCAGAATGATCAGATGGCCTGACGAGCAACATGTCGAATCAGCCGAAAAAAAAGCCAACGCCGCAGAACACACTGAGAAAACTTAGTCGGCCGACGAACAAAAACTGCCCGATGGCCGACCGTCGGCTTGGTGTGTACCGGGCTTAAGCGGTTCACCAGTCACAACGCACTGGGCCAGCTAACCAATCACATTTCATGTTTCGGGAGGAGGGGCTTCATCAAATCAGGAAGTAAACTGAGCGTTCGAGACTGACTGGGAAGAGAGGTGCTGCACTAATGCAAAACATGTGAAACCAATCAAGCATTTAAACCTATTCTAGTACACGCCAAAACCAAACCAAGAGTTTATAAAAGCGCATAAGAGGAGCCCTTTAGATGAGGCTTTCACTGAGCAGCACAGCTCAGCCGTGACGTGTGAGGATCGTTCTGTCAGCGAATGATGACCCGTCTCATGTTTGGGTGAAATGATATTTTAAGACACTGTGAAACACGCTGATAAAGGTGTGGATGGTTCTCTCCAGAAAGGCTGAAAAAGACAGACAAACAGTAAACGGTGGAGTACAGTCGTGGTTCCTGAGGCAGAACGTTTTCTGAAGGCACAGCTGGGAGAATGAAGAGCGCTGAGCTGAAGGTGTTTTGGGCTGAAGGGTTGCTCATAGGCTTCGTTTATGGTGCTGTTGTGAACGGAGGAAGAGATTTGAGGTGCTTCCACTCTTAGATCCAGCCTTTTTACAGATGAAATGGTTTTGCTGCTCATCTGATCTTTTAAATCTCCAAATAATTGAACTAGGCCTGCAACTAATAAGGTTTAATTAATCAATTAATTTGGTAAATGTACCTTTAATGTTTTGTATTTAATAAGTTATTCCACATCCTGCCAAATATTGTCCTGTAAAACCACATGGACTGAAGGCTGTGAGAACGCATATAGTGACTGTACCTATAAACTTTATATTATAAAACAAAAAGAAATGACTGTTTCTGAAAGAGGAACACATTCACCTCATTACCATCATCTTTTACAGGTACTGCTCTCATCACAATATAGCTACTTGTGCCATATAAAGAACTTACATATACTTACATATCTACATATACAACAAATACTTGCACAAAATGTGTTTTAGTCTAAATCTTTACGCTCCGTCGGTCTGTCTGCGCGTGCACACGCTTCCTTCAGTGAAGTTTAGCGGAGACTCAATCTCTGTCCAGACCAGCCACGGGATGAGGATATACCTGTGAAATATTCAGATCAATTCAATTCAATTCAAGTTTATTTGAATAGCGCTTTTCACGATGCAGAGTTATGTGCTGAAGAAGACACATCTCTAACAGCACAGATATCTGTCAGATCTCTGGTAAAAATCAATCTTGCTGCCGCATTCTGGATTAATTGTACAGGTTTGCTAGAAGTGGCTGGAAGACCTGCCAAGAGAGCATTGCAATAGTCCAGTCTGGACAGAACAAGAGCTTGAACAAGGAGTTGTGAGGCATGTTCTGAAAGAGAGGTCCTGATCTTCTTGATGTTGAATAAAGCAAATCTGTGGTTTTAGCAGTGTGGTCTGAGAAAGTCAGCAGATCATCAATCATAACTCCAAGGTTTCTGGCTGTTTTTGAAGGAGTTATGGTTGATGTGCCTAATTGGATGGTGAAATTGTGATGAAGTGATAAGTTTGTTGAAACCACAAGCAGTTCTGTCTTGGCAAGGTTGAGTTGAAGGTGATGGTCCTTCATCCAGGAAGAAATGCCTGTTAGACAAGCTGAGATGCGAGCAGCTATCGTCGGATCATCAGGATGGAATGAGAGGCAGAGCTGAGTGTCATCAGCACAGCAGTGATATGAAAAGCCATGTTTCTGAATGACAGAACCTAGTGATGCCATGCAGACAGAGAAGAGAAGTGGTCCAAGAACTGAGCCCTGAGGCACCCCAGTAGTTAGATGTTGTGATTTGGATGTCTCACCTCTCCAAGATACCTTGAAGGACCTGTCTGAGAGGTAAGAGAGTTGGTTGAACACCGCTCGTTCAAGTGTTTTAGCAATTAAAGGAAGAAGGGAAACCTGTCTATAGTTCCCTAAAAGAGTTGGCTTAAGAGTGGGTTTCTTAAGTAGTGGGGTTGTACGAGCCTGTCTAAATGCTGAGGGAAAAACATCGGTGTAAAGGGATGTTAATGATGTGAGTGAGCGCAGGTACGACTGCAGGAGAAATGGCTTGAAGGAGATGAGATGTAGTAGGATGATTAGAAAGCATGAGTTTAGAGACTTCTGCCTCAGAGAGTGGAGAGAAGGATGTGAACGAGTGTATGTGTGCTGGTAAGATGTGGTTGACAGATTATGGTGTGGAGAATTGTGCAGTGACGCTTTTAATTTTATTAATGAAGAACGTGGCAATGTCGTCAGCTGTTAGAGTTGATGGAGGAGGACAAAGGAGACATCATCTAGTTGCCCAGAGTGAAGATTGAGTTGCGTATGAGAGTGATTTACTCGCATTGTAGAGGCTTGTCCATCTTCA
>CM071946.1:10000-110000 GCA_036784905.1 Acrossocheilus fasciatus | reverse complement strand
GTATTTACTAGCTATGAAAATAAAAAAATAAAAACGTAAATTGTAATCATTCAAAAATGTGTAAGTGTTCAATAATTCAATGTATTTTAAAATAGTTATTTATATTTTAATTTATATTATGCATATTATTTTACAAACAAATCTAAATTAACTATATATATAAAATAATAGATTTGATGTTATGACACAGTTTTGTGCCGTGATTACGCTATGACATCACAACGTCATTTAGCAACTTTTAGCAACAAATTGACCTTCCTTTAGCAACTTTCTCTGAAAAGGAGTTGGCAACACTGGCTATTGCATGTTTTGAGTGTTTTGACAACATGATCAAAATAACATGGTCATTTCCAGACAGCTTTATGAAATCATTTACTCTGCAGCTGCAGTCAGATCTAGTTCTGCTTCGTCTTTCAACAGATGTTTCTTCGTGTCTCTCCGTGACTCTGGGCCTCGAGTACAAAACAAAACCCTCGACACGATCCGAGACGCCATTAAAAATACACCATCCACTTGTTCCTCACGCTGGGATCCTTCTGATATCTGTACAGAGCCGTTTAAACCAAACGCGTCGAAGCGAACGTTCTTTCACTCATTCGTCCCGACGACAGACTCGTATCTGGTTACTGTGTCCAGTGCAGACAGGATAGCAGTGATTGTGATTTCTATTTGCTTTTGATGCGACTCTCATTCAGCGCGATCAAGTGTTAGCAACTGAACGCCAGTGGGCGGAGTCTACGTCGATGTCTCGCTCTGGAGGCGTGTTTATGCAAACGACTGCAACGGAGTGACATCATCTTGTCCCTCGGATCCAAAACGAGCCGTTTTCTGAGGGTCGTTACTCAAATAATAGTTTCTCATGTCATGACCTCGTTAAAGCACAGCAGAAGTACTGTAGCGTGTCATTACTCTCTCTCTCGTGTTGAAGCTGGAGTATATGAGACATCATTATACCTTGTGCTCAGCTGACGGCTGTGTTTGATTGAGTGTGTGTTGGTGTTTTGCAGCGTTGTGCGACATGCATCCCATGCGAGCGCTCTTTCTCATACCCAGAAATCCTCCACCCAGACTCAAGTCCAAGAAATGGTCAGTAGCTTCATCTGCTGCGGGGCAGTTAGTGTGGAGGGTGAAAGGTCAGGGCTGAGGACTCGCTGTGCTGTGCTTCACAGGTCTAAGAAGTTCTTCAGCTTCATCGAGGGCTGTCTGGTGAAGAACTACACGCAGCGGCCGCCCACCGATCAGCTGCTGAAGCACCCCTTCATCAGAGACCAGCCCAACGAGCGGCAGGTGCGCATCCAGCTGAAGGACCACCTCGACCGCTGCCGCAAGAAGCGCGGAGAGAAAGGTACTGACCACACCACACCTCATGCTCGCATGTGTTAATGAGTGACTGACCGCCTGTGCTCCGGCCGCAGACGAGACCGAGTACGAGTACAGCGGCAGCGAGGAAGAGGAGGAGGAGGCTCAGGAGCAGGAGGGAGAGCCCAGGTATCTCACACACACACACACACACACACAGACACTCACACACACACACACACACACACACACACACACACACACACACACACACACACACACACACAGACAGACACACACAGACACACAGACACACACACACAGACACACAGACACACACACACACACACACAGACAGACACACACAGACAGACACACACACACACACACACACAGACACACACACACACACACACACACACACACACAGACACACACACACACACACACACACAGACAGACACACACAGACAGACACACACACACACAGACACACACACACAGACAGACACACACAGACAGACACACAGACACAGACACACACACACACACACACACACACACACACAGACAGACACACACACACACACAGACACACACAGACACAGACACACACACACACAGACACAGACACACACACACACACACACACACACACACACACAGACACACACACACACACACACAGACACAGACACACACACACACAGACACACACACAAGTCGGGAAGTCGTGGCCTAATGGTTAGAGAATCGGACTCGTAATCCAAAGGTTGCGAGTTCGAGTCTCGGGCCGGCAGGAATTGAAGGTGGGGGGAGTGACTGTCCAGCGCTCTCTCCACCCTCAATACCACGACTGAGGTGCCCTTGAGCAAGGCACCGAACCCCCAACTGCTCCCCGGGCGCCGCAGCATAAATGGCTGCCCACTGCTCCGGGTGTGTGTTCACGGTGTGTGTGTTCACTGCTGTGTGTGTGCACTTTGGATGGGTTAAATGCAGAGCACAAATTCCGAGTATGGGTCACCATACTTGGCTGTATGTCACTTCACTTTCACTTTCACACACACACACACAGACACACACACACAGACACACAGACACACACAGACACACACACACACACAGACACACACACACAGACACACACACACACACACACTCCATGAAATGAGAATTGTTTGTCTTCATTGTGGGGTTGTCAAAATTAATGTGTTAATAACGCATTAACGCAAACTCATTTTAACGGCATTAATTTTATTAACGCGTGATTAATGCAGCGTGCGTTTTCTGTTTGAGCCGGCGCCTCGGCCGTAGTTGGAGAAATAGAGATGCACAGTGTTGCCCACTTGGTGACTTTGTCGCTAGATTCAGAGACTTTTCAAACCTTTAGCTGCTTTACATGGAAAACAACTCAGTGAGAACCACATGTTCTAGAATTCTTCTGTGTGTAGAGAACCGTCATGAACAGCTAGTGGTAACACTTTAGAATACTGTTCCATCATTAATGAATAACTACACAAGAACACATGAGTAACGCAATATTAGCACACTAGTAACTAACAAGCAACTCTGATCAAAGAGTTAGTGCTTAGTCGAATGTGGTAGTTCACTATTAGCTGATCAGTAACTATTATTTTCATACCTCCCCAAGAACTACTCTATACTGGTTTATTATAAATATGAATAATACATAATGTATAATTCATTCTAAAGTAAAGGTCATGATAACTCCCTAATGACTGAAATCACTGTAAGCTTTTGAGGTTTTTGTAAAGTATTGAATAGTAATTCATTTAACTAGATTTGGTAACACTTAAATCATTACCGTGATCTTCACTTTAGAATACTGATCCAAATAATTAGTAGTTAATTTAGAAGGATTTGATCATTCTTGAGTCATTAGTAGTGGGTTACCATGATCCTCATTTTAGAATTAATTATTCATTATGCATAATTCACATTAATTATGTGGGTGTAATCTTTGATGACCAGATTGAAAAGGCTGATCCTGCAGGTTTGCTCTACACAACATCAGAAAGATCAGCCCTTTCTGACGGAGCATGCTGCACAGCTTCTTGTCCAGGTCCTGGTCATTTCTAGGCTGGACTACTGCAGTGCTCTTCTGGCTGGACTTCCATCAAACACAGTCAAACCTCTACAGATGACTCAGAATGCAGCGGCACGACTGGTCTTCAGCGTGTCACAGCTCTCTTTATCTCTCTGCTCTGGCTCCCGGTCAGCAGTCTGACCCGATCGGACCGGTCCTCCTCTCAGAGAGGCTGCAGTCACAGAGAAACTGTGGAAAACACACAATAAAATCGGTTTTTAAGTACATTTGTACACACATTTGTAAATGGTTTTCTTCTTATGTTCAGCTCTAGTTTTTACACTGATTTTTCTTTGGTTAGAAGCTGGTCTTTGTGAAAAAGACTGGAAGAGTCACAGGTTTCATTCTCTGTGATTTTATTTGATTGTATTGGGTGATTTTTGTTAAAGGGGTCATTAACTGAAAATGAACTTGAACTTAGTTTCACTATAACTAGACACTGCTGTCGAACACTTAAGAGATGAACAGACTCACAGAGTCTCTCTCTCTCTCTCTTTCATAACAAAGTTATTAACTGCATTAGTCTGCTATCAACGGCTCAAACTGTTGGATGAGATGCAGAAGAAATTAATCTTACTCACGATAGTGTTTTAAGTACAAAACCAGACAAATGCGTTGAAATAAATCATTGAGGTGTAGTAACCGTAGTATAAGCAGAATAATTGACTTCGGTCTGATGAATTATTAGAAAATAATGCACACCTTCGGTAAACAAATCCACGCTAGTGCTGTAGAATCAGTGGGCGGGGCTAAAGAGGCAGTGCTGTAGAAGCAGGTGTTGATCTTCTGTGGAGGCGGTGCTTATCCACACTATTACATCATACTATTACATTCCAAGCTGTGGTTTTGGCAAACTGGCTTCAATATAAGCCATTTTAGACTAACGAGAAAGTTAGAGGATGTTGTTTATAGTACAAGGACATTTTATATGTCAAAAGATCAAGGGAATTTTGGTCTCTGAGTTCATGACCCCTTGACAGGTGAACAGTATGTAACTGTGTGTGTGTGTGGCAGCTCGATCGTGAACGTGCCAGGCGAGTCGACTCTGCGGCGGGACTTCATCCGTCTGCAGCAGGAGAATAAGGAGCGCTCGGAGGCTCTGAGACGCCAGCAGCTCCTCCAGGAGCAGCAGCTCCGCGAGCAGGAGGAGTACAAGCGGCAGCTGCTGGCCGAGCGACAGAAGCGCATCGAGCAGCAGAAGGAGCAGAGGAGGCGTCTGGAGGAGGTCTGTGAGAAAACACACCCATCCTGTGATTCCGGCGGAAACACTATACACTCCACTAGAATGCCTTGATTTGACTGATATGATCAGTGCCGGACTACTCTGCTGAGCACAGGAGCCATGCTCAACCATATAAATCACCAGAATACGTCTGATCCTCGTCCAGCTCGTGCTCAATATGTCGTAGTAAAGAATAGGTCAGGCAGAGATCTCTGATTGGCTCTTACACCGTGTCCTAACTACACGCAACGCGCGATAAAAGGTATCTTTTTCCATGTTAATCTGAGTTTTTGTCCTAACTAGCCGTGATGGCGACACGTGAAATTTCTATTTTAGAAACGGTTTCTATTTCCACGACATCGTGGCACGAGCAACAACATACAAACTAATAACAGTACATAATCTCAGGTACTAAATATGTGCTTTATTCAAAGTTAAACATGTCTAATGTGAGTTTGAATATCCTATTGTGTGACATTTATAGCCATACTGAAAGCAACAATAGATAATTACCTCAGATCTTGAAAATAAATGTAAACAAACATGTATGTTAACAACGAACCAACGAGTGCATTCCATAACAGAGATGTCTCAGTCACTCACTATGTACATTTAATGATGTTAAAAAGGTTTAATATTTCTGAATTAGATTATAAACGTATCCGTTTCGCTGCGAATGCAGAGCGTTCCAGAGAGGCTCCGCCCACACACGCTTCTGATTGGCTGTGATGTTTGATTGAAGCTGTGGCGTCTGGTGTGGACCGACAGATCGCGTGTAGTTAGGACACTGTTAGGGTATGCAATCCAAAAATCATCTTGAAAAAGCGCAGGTCACATGATCGTAAACTCTGTACATCGTACGTCACGATGTGGTAGTCTTTAACAATCTGAACCTGATCCGACCGGAGCGTGCCATACTGCAGCAGAAACACTTCCCCTCTCTGACAGAAGTGCAGTTTTGAAAGTGAAATCAGTCACTTCTGTGACATGTCATTCTTTTATTGAATAAGTGTTCTCTCTGTCAGTTATGTGACCTCACCGGTCTCTCAGCTCTGCGTGTGTGTGCTGAATGACAAGGAACTGTATAGACTCTCTTTCTTTTATGTTGAAGCTTAAAGTGGAAATACTTGGCCGTGTTGAGCGTAAGAGCAGTAATGACTGTACGTCGCTCTCGTGTCCTGCAGCAACAGAGACGCGAGCGAGAGATGAGGAGGCAGCAGGAGCGAGAGCAGAGGAGGAGAGAGCAGGAGGAGAAGAGACGCCTGGAGGAGATGGAGAGGAGGCGCAAGGAGGAGGAGGAGCGCCGAAGAGCCGAGGAGGAGAAGAGGAGGGCTGACCGCGAGCAGGTGTGTGTGTGTGTGTGTGTGTGTGTGTGTGTGTGTGTGTGTGTGTGTGTGTGTGTGTGTGTGTGTGTGTCTGTCCACGCGAGCTCTCTGAGAGACCGGCTCCTACTCTACAGCCGGCTCTGATTTCACAAATATAATCCACTCTCATTCACACGCTCTTGATTTGTTCAGTGTCTGTTTGCTTCCATAAACTTCAAGTACATGAAGAAAACAGTCTCTGAACTAAAGCTGTGAGTTGGTAAATTAATGTAATCTTATATTAAAGGCAGAAATTAACAGAGTCCATATCCAACTTCTGTTTATTTTTAGATGTAATAAACACCCCCCAAAAAAAACTTTTGCATAGAAACATTTAAATTGCATGTTTTTTTTATGTGAATCTTTCAGTGGATTTTAACGGACTTTAAGAAGTTATGACCAGTCTTTGAGAAAACAAATGAGATGACTAAGTTTTTGAGACTAGTGTAATGAGAGTAGGTGTCTGACGGAGCTGGTGTTCCCGACCGCATCAACAGACACACATTGTGTGTTCAGTTTTTAGGATCATTCACCAAAAATGAACATTGTCATTAATTACTCACCCTCATGTCATACTCACCCCTTTTCTTCATCTTCGGAACACAAGTTAAAATAACTTGAAGAGTCCAAGAGCTTTCTGACGCTCCACAGACAGCAGTGCAACGAGTTTCATAAAATTACGGTTGAACCCTGATGTCACGGACTCTTTCACCGACGTCCTCGAGACGTCTCTGTGCGTTGATCGTGGTAATGTCCTTGCTGGAGGCTCAGAGAGCTCTCGGATTTCATCAGAAATATCTTAATTGTGTTCCGAAGATGAGCGACGGTCTCACGGGTTTGGAACGACACGAGGGTGAGTAATTAATGACAGACTTTCATTTTTGGGTGAATTAACCCTTTAAAGTTTTAAGAGCTGTGTAATGTGTATTTTGTGGGAATATCTAAAGTTATTACATTCACACATGCTTTTGCATTCAAAACACAATTTTAAAATAAAACAAAGTCCACAGTAATGAATAGAGCTAATGATGCCCTCAGGACACACCGCAGCACGTCAGAGCAACGAGTGTAAGACCGAGGTCAGTCAGTTCTGTCCGTTTGCTTCATTATGCCCCCTAGCTCGGGAGGGCTGATTGGGTTTACAGAGTGATGTCATTATTGAATGGAAACAGAGATGATGGATAGTTGTACGATCACATGTCAAATATGTGCAATCGCCGGAATGAAGCTCTGTTTTACCCCACTGACCATCGGCCTGAGCGCTGGAGTGTGTCGGGCCGGAGCTCACCTGTGTGTGTGTGTGTGTGTGTGTGTGTGTGTGTGTGGACAGGAGTACATCCGCCGGCAGCTGGAGGAGGAGCAGAGGCACCTGGAGATCCTGCAGCAGCAGCTGCTTCACGAGCAGGCCATGCTTCTGGTGAGAGACGTCACACTGACCTCCACACGAGTCAGACCGCTGCAGTCCAACACGTGAGACGAGAGCGCAGGGACGATCTAGCTCGTCTTTCTCTGCCGCTGCGCCATGCGTTCAGTGCTCCAGTTATTACTGATCATGAGTCACTGTAGAACTAGAGTAATACAGCAGATGACAGCTAGTATGATTTATTTTGGGTTAAAGCAGTATTCTGTGTTGGAGAGCATGTCTTGCGTATCTGCAGCTGTCAAAATAAAAGTCAATATTAAGAAGCACACAGATTTGTTAGCCATTTACTAACATTAATAGAGAACTTGTGCACTTTTGTGAACATTACTGTTAGTGAGCAAAAATGAAATTGTGCTGTTAATTTACTCATCCTCAGGCCATTTGAGATGCAGGTGACTGTTTTTCTTCAGTAGAACAGTAAAGAATATTATTTTTTAGCTGAAACCGTGCTGCTTTGCGATTCATAAAATGCAAAAAGAATTTGACAAAAGACCGGCTCTCTTTATTAGAAACCACTGAGCAAAACATCCTGTAATTGCTGTTAAAACAGCTGGATTACAGTATTTCTGGCTCGGATTATTGAGGTGTTTGTGCTTTAATACGTTCAGCCCCTGTCTCTGCAGCACGAGTGTTTGTTGTGAGGTGTTTAAAGCAGCACAGATGTGTTGAGCGTGAGCGCTGCTGTGTGTGCAGGTGGACGAGCGTCACCGCAGGAGCGTGCAGGGCTCTCCTCAGGCTGCGGTCCTGCAGAAGCAGCCTCCGGCCGTGCCCCCGCGGTCATCAGAGCCCTTCTCCAACGGCAGCAACAGCAGCGACCCGCAGGTGAGCCCACACACACCACACACTGACCCCTGACCTGCCACACACACACACACACACACACCACTCGCTGACCCCTGACCTGTCACACACACACCACACGCTGACCCCTGACCTGTCACACACACACACCACACACTGACCCCTGACCTGCCACACACACAAACACACACCACTCGCTGACCCCTGACCTGTCACACACACACACCACACGCTGACCCCTGACCTGTCACACACACACACCACACGCTGACCCCTGACCTGTCACACACACACACCACACGCTGACCCCTGACCTGCCACACACACTACTCGCTGATCCCTGACCTGCCACACACACAAACACACACCACTCGCTGACCCCTGACCTGTCACACACACACACCACTCGTTGACCCCTGCCCTGTCACACACACACACCACTCGCTGACCCCTGCCCTGTCACACACACACACCACTCGCTGACCCCTGACCTGCCACACACACTACTCGCTGATCCCTGACCTGTCACACACACACACCACTCGCTGACCCCTGCCCTGTCACACACACACACCACTCGCTGACCCCTGACCTGTCACACACACACCACTCGCTGACCCCTGACCTGTCTCTCACACACACACACACCACTCACTGACCCCTGACCTGCCACACACACCACTAGCTGACCCCTGACCTGTCACACACACACCACGCACTGACCCCTGACCTGTCACACCCACACACCACGCGCTGACCCCTGACCTGCCACACCCACACACCACGCGCTGACCCCTGACCTGCCACACCCACACACCACGCGCTGACCCCTGACCTGCCACACCCACACACCACGCGCTGACCCCTGACCTGCCACACCCACACACCACTCGCTGACCCCTGACCTGTCACACGCACACCACGCGCTGACCCCTGACCTGTCACACGCACACCATGCGCTGACCCCTGACCTGTCACACGCACACCACGCGCTGACCCCTGACCTGCCACACCCACACACCACGCGCTGACCCCTGACCTGCCACACCCACACACCACGCGCTGACCCCTGACCTGCCACACCCACACACCACGCGCTGACCCCTGACCTGCCACACCCACACACCACTCGCTGACCCCTGACCTGTCACACACACACCACGCGCTGACCCCTGACCTGTCACACGCACACCACGCGCTGACCCCTGACCTGCCACACCCACACACCACGTGCTGACCCCTGACCTGCCACACACCACACCACTAGCTGACCCCTGACCTGCCACACACACACACCACGCGCTGACCCCTGACCTGCCACACACACACACCACTAGCTGACCCCTGACCTGTCACACACACACACCACGCGCTGACCCCTGACCTGCCACACACACACCACTAGCTGACCCCTGACCTGTCACACACACACCACGCGCTGACCCCTGACCTGCCACACACACCACGCGCTGACCCCTGACCTGCCACACACACACCACTAGCTGACCCCTGACCTGTCACACACACACCACGCGCTGACCCCTGACCTGCCACACACACCACTCGCTGACCCCTGACCCGTTACACACACCACTCGCTGACCCCTGACCTGTCACACGCACACCACGCGCTGACCCCTGACCTGTCACACGCACACCACGCGCTGACCCCTGACCTGCCACACACACACACACACCACGCGCTGACCCCTGACCTGCCACACACACCACGCGCTGACCCCTGACCTGCCACACACACACCACTAGCTGACCCCTGACCTGTCACACACACACCACGCGCTGACCCCTGACCTGCCACACACACCACTCGCTGACCCCTGACCCGTTACACACACCACTCGCTGACCCCTGACCTGTCACACGCACACCACGCGCTGACCCCTGACCTGTCACACGCACACCACGCGCTGACCCCTGACCTGTCACACGCACACCACGCGCTGACCCCTGACCTGCCACACACACACACCACTAGCTGACCCCTGACCTGTCACACACACACCACGCACTGACCCCTGACCTGTCACACCCACACACCACTCGCTGACCCCTGACCTGCCACACCCACACACCACGCGCTGACCCCTGACCTGCCACACCCACACACCACGCGCTGACCCCTGACCTGCCACACCCACACACCACGCGCTGACCCCTGACCTGCCACACCCACACACCACGCGCTGACCCCTCACCTGCCACACCCACACACCACTCGCTGACCCCTGACCTGTCACACACACACCACGCGCTGACCCCTGACCTGTCACACGCACACCACGCGCTGATCCCTGACCTGCCACACCCACACCACGCGCTGACCCCTGACCTGCCACACCCACACACCACGTGCTGACCCCTGACCTGCCACACCCACACACCACACCACTAGCTGACCCCTGACCTGCCACACACACACCACTAGCTGACCCCTGACCTGTCACACACACACACCACGCGCTGACCCCTGACCTGCCACACACACACACACCACTAGCTGACCGCTGACCTGTCACACACACACCACGCGCTGACCCCTGACCTGCCACACACACCACGCGCTGACCCCTGACCTGTCACACACACACCACTAGCTGACCCCTGACCTGTCACACACACACCACGCGCTGACCCCTGACCTGCCACACACACCACGCGCTGACCCCTGACCCGTTACACACACCACTCGCTGACCCCTGACCTGTCACACACACACACCACGCGCTGATCCCTGACCTGTCACACGCACACCACGCGCTGACCCCTGACCTGTCACACGCACACCACTAGCTGACCCCTGACCTGTCTCACACACACACCACTAGCTGACCCCTGACCTGTCACACACACACACCACGTGCTGATCCCTGACCTGTCACACACACACCACGCGCTGACCCCTGACCTGCCACACACACCACTCGCTGACCCCTGACCCGTTACACACACACCACGCGCTGACCCCTGACCTGTCACACACACACCACGCGCTGACCCCTGACCTGTCTCACACACACACACCACACGCTGACCCCTGACCCGTTACACACACACCACAGCCAGCTTCATCAGCAGTGCACTCTTCTTCACTTCCTCCCGAGGGTCCGGTCCGCTGAGGGGCGGGTTGCAGCATCTCTGACCCGTGCTGGCTGACGGAGCACACGCTCTCGTTTTGAGCTGCAGGCACAAAAAGTGAAACAATGTCAGATTTGGTTGAATTTGAGGTTTTCACAACACGAGTTCATTGAGCTCTCTTCTAGTGATCTCAGTGCTCCAAATACTAATTAAACATCTAAAATGATCTTTATTTGTATGTCTTCTGCTTCTGGGCGCCTGCTTCTCAAGCTGTAGGTCTATTGTTGCAAAGCTTTGTGAATATTCATATTGAATTCTCCATGACACGAGTCCAAATGATTTTTAAACCCCATGCTGATGAAAACGAGACGATCGCGCTGACCGACGTGTGCATCAGACGTGCCTCTCCGCGAGCGCGTGATGTCTCTGTAAAGTGTGGTGTGTTAAAGTCACGTCGGGTAGATCGTGTTCACGAGTTGAACGCACACGAGCGCCTGCACAAAGGCATTATTACCAAATTTTCTTTAAGCCCTGCGTTTCTGAGTTGGGGGCGTGTCACTGAGAAACTAGATATGCAGTGTCTGTATTGATGGTATTTTTATTTTTTTATATACAATAAAACTATACAAGTTGCAGATACAAAATAGTATATTATTGTATTATTACCATATAATACATTATGATTCAGTTTACATCAACTTCATAAATTGAATAAAAGCGGAAACAATGATGCACATTCTTTATTCATCATTTTGTAGATGTAGAGTTAAAAAAAAATTAAATTATTTTTAATAACAAAAGTAAAATAAAAAATGGCTATGTTGTGATTAATAATATAGTAATTATTATTAAGACAAGAATTGGAAGAAAATATGCAACAATGCTTGGTGATTTTGCTTTGAGATCTTCAGAAAACTTTAACTCTATTTTTCTCTAAATCAGCTCTGCTGACTCTCGCCTTCAAACGGCTGTCGCTGTCTTTTTAGTCCGATTCCAACAAGTCACGTGTCATTTTGAAAGTATTTTAATGGAGAATATGAAAATAAATAACTAGTTGTTGAAAACTTGCTCATTCTGACTCATGTTGCCAGCACGGGTCACACATGTGACTTAATTACCACAAAAACATGTTCCACTCGTCGCCCCTTTAAAGTGTTCAGGTACTCACCGTTTCAGTGGACGTTATATGATAAAATCACATCTTAAGCCACAATACCGGGATGGATAGATAGATAGATAGATAGATAGATAGAATATACATCGCATGACTAAACATGCGGCATCGTTTTCAAAAGACTCCACTTGATCCACTTTGGAGAGTGTTTTCGAAACGCTTGGCTTTTCTTGGCAAAAGCGCTGTCTCGGTGTGGACGGAAGGCCAGAATGGAGAGAAAATTGTGTGTTTAGACAAACATATTAGTGTGGACCGGCCTGAGCAAGACGAGGACGGCGGAGGCAGGGAAAGAGTCGGCGTGTAATCACAGCTGTGTTGGCAGGATCTGACGGCGCTGGCGAAGGAGCTGCGTGCGGTGGAGGACGTGCGGCCGCAGCACAAAGCCACCGAGTACTCGTCCTCCAGCGACGACTCCGGCACCACCGACGACGAGGACGACGAGGAGGTGGATCAGGAGGCGGGAGAGGAGTCGACGTCCGGCCCCGAGGACTCCCGCGCTGGGTAGGCATCGCTGACCATCACAGCTCACGGCAAATAATCATCACAATTTAGAATATTCTTCATTTAAAATAAAAATCCACATTTTAATGCCAAAAGCTGCATTTGAATGTTTGGTGTGCGTCAGACAGCCTTATTCTCAGTGACGCACGAGATGCGATGACGATGTAGGTGTCGTTTCATTGTAATGCTTCTGTGAGTCTGTGCAGCTGAAGCCACTGGATGCGGCGCTGTTCATTCAAAATATAGCGGAAAAAGAGAACATCGATGTGGAGATAATGTTGTTTACGTCAAAACTGAAACCAAGCCGTTCACACAGAACGCATATTTATCACATTTTCTAACAAGAGGGACATCCATCACCGCTGCACTCGTGCCTCACACGAGAGCCGCATGTTTAGAAAACCATGTAAAATTAATGTTCAGCTTTTTTAAAAAAAAAAACATGTCTCAAGACTTTATTATTCCTCCCACTGCATCTCGTGTTTTTAAATGAAAAAAGTACTCTGTGTGATTGGCTTTTCATCCCCATACATGATGCTGTTTTGTTTATTATTGTTTAAGCAACTTAATTCATTATATTTTTTATAAACATTATGCACTTTCTTCACAGATAGTCATGTTATTTTATTGCTTTTCGAATAAACGTGCATTAGTAATATTTAGCTGGATGCGCCCTCTTGTGGCCTCAGGAGAGAAGACAGAAGCACATGAGTGTTCAGAGCAGGTTTTGAAAGCGTGTGTAATGAGCTCAGGTCATTCTGTGATTGACAGCTCGTCCAGACTCAGTAATGGAGAGATGGAAGCAGCCAAGACCATGGTCGTCCAGGACAACGACGCCTCCTCCACGCCATGCAAAGACAGCACGCTGGTCATGAGACAGGTGCCACACAACACACACACACACACACACACACACACACCCCCACCAGCCTCCTGCTGGACACAGCTTCATGACCACTGCATTTCTACGCTTTGTAGTAGGTGTCTTTACCTGCTATAGCACAAACACACCTGAACAAGCTCATCAGTGTCTTCAGTAGCGCTGTGCAATTAATTGAATTAGATTATCATGCGCATCTCGTCAGTAAAGCCGGTTTCGTGATTAGTAGTAAATCACCATCACCTGCTTTCAGATGGAGCGGCATTTACTACACAGAGCCGTAGTTCACTGACAAGCTACGCAATATCACATTCATAATCGAAGGCGATTCGGTCACGTGACTGAAAGCTATCAATACACTTACTGTGAATATGCACAGTAAGTATCAGATGCTTATTTTTATAAAGTACTGGCAAGTGATTGCATCTGTTGAGCCTGTATCCCAGCCTCAGAACACCAGCCGTACATTGCACCAAATGCACGTACAAAAGGACTTTCGTAGGTAAAGACACCTAATATAAAATGTGGCAGTAAATGATGCAGTGATTACTGATCGTGGGACGGATGGATTCGGCTGATTTGTCTGTTTCTCATCTCATCCCATCTCATGTAACAGCAGAACTATAATGTTCACATACTACTGCAAAACACAACTGTTGAACATTTATTATGTTATTCTTTCCATTCTGTTTGGCCATTGTTACTGTTCCTTTATTTCATAATTTCTTCATAGTCCTTGTTTTCTGTGAATTACGAATGTTTTATTTCTTTCTGTTCAGGTGATATTAGAATATTATTGTTTATTATAAAAAAACCTTTTGATAATTGCAAGTTTACCGCAGCGAAGGTAAAGAGCGTTGACGTGAAGCGTTGCACATGCATGGACCCAGACGTTTGCCTTTCTCAGTTCCAGAGAGCAGGGCCTGTGACAGTGCTGGGCTCAGGCTGGAGTCCCAGTCCTGTAGAGATTGGTCAGAGGAACTGCATTAGGGGCCTGCCCGACCTGCTCCAGCAGAGCGCGCGCTCCCCCCCGTCCTCCTCCGCCCCCAGCAGCCCTGCCCTGTCCCCCCTCACTCCCTCGGACAGAGTCCCGTGCCTAGCCGAGGTACGCAGCGCAGTAGAGCCGCAGTCTAGTGCTTCTCTGCTGTTCTGATGGTGGGAGGTCTTCGCTGTCTCTTCACGATGCTACTAATTCTCTTAGCAAACTTCTAACAGCTTCTTCTGATTAACCAGCATCATTAACTGGTGAATAACACTTAACTGATGAGCCAGTCAGACGTGATAACACATGCTCAAGCAGATGTGCAAAAGGCTTTTTTTCCCCCCAATAAGTGTTTACTGGCTGAAATGAAACATGTGACTGATGCATGTCTAGCAATAGTTTTTATTTGAACATCTGAATTTAAAAAATTGTAAAGTTTCTAACAGAAGCAGCCTGGAAAAAAATAGTTGGTGGCTTGTACGGCTGATTAACACAGAAGCAGTAGCGTTTGCCCGTTTCAGTTCGAGGTTAACTCCCCGACTCGTCCTGTTGTAGCTCAAGCGAGTGGAGTATGTCATATATATATATATATATATATAGTACAGGCCATGTGTCTGTATCCATCTGAATCCATTATAATGGATCTGCTTCTGATGCTACTCAGTGTGCTGCTGCTCAGGTCCGGTGTAGACATGATGAACTGACCACAAACAACACAAGGTCTAACAGTCTTCCCCGGCTTCTGAATCTTTGTGCAGCCGCAGTGAGCTTTAGATGGCTGTTAACCTGAGAAGCTCTCTACCTTCACTCATCCTTCACTGATGAGGTCAAGCAGACGTAGAATTGAGAAGGGAAGAGAATATCACATACTTTGGAGATGTTTCTGAGGTGATGACAGGTTTTAGTAACAGTGCTAGTATGTTTTTTGTTTTTTTTAAAAACTGAGATCACTTTAAAACATGATTCCTGAGTTGTTGACCTGGTTACTTGCTGTTAATAGGGCTGTGATGATAAACTGATGCAGAATCTATTCGTGGATGTATTCTGAGATCTTCCGAATGCATCGTGATTCTCTCTGGAATGGATTCTGAGTTTATATTTTAACAGCAGATGGCGCTCTGCTCTAGTTTTTATCCGCACACTCAAACGCTGATGAAGAAGAGCGCTGAAGAGGGCTTGTGTGTTCGGCTGAGTTTCACGAATGCTTTTATGACGCCAGATTAATGTAAGCGCAGCCCAATGTGAACACCCTTGTAATTCGCTTCAGTCTTTTCGAATCTTATGAATGATTATTTTAGGTTGAAGTGTGTAAGGATTGGAAACAAGCAGAGTACGTCTGATTCTGAAGCATGCTGCACCATCTGCTGCTCAAAACGAAGCTCAGAATCCACTCCAGAAAGAATCACGATGCATTCGGGAAATCTCAGAATCGATGCAGAATCATTTCTCGATTCGCGATGCATTGATTTATTTTCCCAGCCCTAGCTTTTAGTGATAGAGTCGAGATATAGAGGGAGAGATGCTCTTTGCACATCATTAGCGATGACGAGTACCTCTGTCTTATCTTTGTTTAGCTGAAGAAAGTTCTGTCACATGCACAGTTTTATGCAGTCCAGTAGGGTTGAGCTAAAGGAAGCACGTATAGATTAAACGATAGAGGACCCAAAATTGATCCATGAGGAATACCACAAGAAATGGCATAATGCGTAATTTTCAGAAGTTTAGGTTTGTAACAGTAAAGAAACATAAAGGTTAGGTATGTATATCTAAAAAGGGAACACGCATACTATTATTAGTGTGCGTATATATATATATATATATATATATATATATATATATGTATATATGTATATGTGTGTATATATGTATTTGTATGTACTGTATGTGTGTGTGTGTGTGTGTGTGTGTAAATTTTTTTAACTTGATATGTTAGTAAACAACATTGTCATGGTTAATTTTTAGGTAAATTTCTAATGAAGTTCAGCACTATTTTGCACTAAGCAGGAAGTTTGTTTATTGATTTTAACAACTTTTTATTTTGTAACTGAGCCCCAGAAACCTAGAAAAGACACATGCTTTTCTCAGAAGGGTTTTTCCTTCAGCTTGCTTACATCCGTTTCCCCCGCTTTTTACTCTCTTTCTTAGAATTATCAGTCAATTCATCAATTTTTCCACCAACCACCATCAAGTCATTCAGCATGTTTTGTCATCTGTGTGTTTAGTTGTCACTGTTAGACTGTTAGTCCTTAGCTTTTTACACACATTGAACATTTAAGCATTCTCTAGTTTATTAATTGTAATAGTGTTATTCTGCTCTTTAACACTGAGGTTTTGGTATTTTCTCACTCTTTGCTCGTGGTGTTCTCACAGACTCCCACCGTGCCGAAGCACAAGTCTTCCTCGTCTTTCACGCCCTTCATTGACCCGCGTCTCCTCCAGGTCTCTACATCCACCGGCAGCGCGCTCAATAATGCTGGTAAGTGTGACGCCACCAGAGGACGGTCTCGCTCCGCCGGTCCTGTAAGAGCCTCAGCCTAACCCAACCTCTAGTTCTGCTGCTTTTGAAGAACACCAGCTGAAAGATTTTAATTTTTTTGTGGTAATTAATATTATGCCACAAATGTTGTTGATTGAACCCAGAAAATTTTGAACAGTACAGAACATGAAAGAGATTTAGATGTTTTTGTAAAAATCAGTATTGGATTATCATGTCAATCATTTGACCTTTTGTCAGATCTTGGCAAGTGCTGCAAATTTTCATCAGTGACTCTAACAAAACATATCAAAAGAAAAAAATGCTGAAGGAAATTAAGCCTTTTTTGGGGAATCCGTCTGAACAGTTTGAAGCGAAGCGCTGCAGGACGCTGATTTACTGGAGCACCTAAGATCTGGAACACAGATAAAAGTACCTTGAAGTGACGGTTTGCTCGCCGGAGACTAACCTTGTTACAAACGTGGTCAGTCCGCTTTCTCTGGGATGGAGACTCACTACACTCAGAGTCCATCCCTTTGCATTGAGGATGAGATTGCAGTTTGACACTTCTATTAAATAGAAGTATAAGTATGAATTTCAGAAGAGTTTTCTAAAGTATCGATCATTTTAGTCAATCACAGTCATATCTGTTGAGTGTGTGAACACTATGGCCAATCAGCGCTGTTCAAGAATCAGGAGTCATGTGACGTGCTCATGAATGTTGATGGCGATGCAGAACGAGTTCGCTGCTCATGTCAGTTGTTCAGTCGCTATGCTCTAAATTGGATCTTCTTTCAGGGGAGATGAGAGAACAAAAGAAAGTTGTCCCAGATCACGACAGGCGTGTAGCCGCGCTCGAGCAACAGGTTGTGGACTTACAGGATCGCAGTAGGAGCAGCAATCTGCGTCTGGTCGGATTGCCTGAAGGTTCCTAAAAGGACGACCCTGTGGGATTTTTGAAAAGATTGCTACCGACGTGTCTCTGTCTCTGGCGGGCAAAGAGACTGAAGTGGAGCGAGCGCATCGTGTGTACACAAGGCTCTCCTCAGATCGCACTAAACCACAGGTTTTCATCTTTAAACTGTTACGGTGCACGGACAGGGAGCTCATTCTGCGAGCCGCCAGACTTCATGCCTGGTGAAAACATCCGACGGAGCAACGCTGTCTGTCTTTACAGATTTTTCTCCGGTCACCGCAAAAAGAAGTGCATTTGTGCCAGTTAGGAAGGAAATGTTCTTCTTTATCCTGCAACGCTGAAGGTCATTCTCAATCAAGCTGAACCTAAAATGCTATACTCCCCAGAAGAAGCAAGAGTTTTTCTCAGATCCCATTCATCCACCGACTCTCAGTCAGCTTCAGCTGGACATCTGCTGTCTAATCGGAGAAGAGATGCTCTATGGTTAGGTGACTCTTTCACTGTTCACTTTAATGTTCACTTCTTAATTCATAGTTACTAGAAGCTTTCATTGTGCATACAGCATACATCTCTTTTTCTGTCTCTTTCTTTCTTTCTTTCTTTCTTTCTTTCTTTCTATCTTTATTTCTATCTTTATTTATTTATTTTTAATGGAGACACTACCTTGTCAATATGTGATTTTGGGGCCAATGTTGGTTCTTCAGTAATGTGCAGGTTTTTGTTGACGCCACGGATCATATTAAGGGGTGCTGGCAGATCAAGGTTTGTTATGATAATAAGTTTATGAAGTGGCGTCTCGCTCATCTTTGGATACTAAATTGGTGCAGAAGACTTTAACTTCTGGGGCGCAACACTGTTTGTGCGACTCGTGACTCAGGCTCTGTGTTTGTTTGATTGTTTTGTATTAAGTGTTTTTATTTACTTAATTTTGTCTTTATACCTGATGGCTGGTTTTTGGATAATTCTGGGCCTGCTGGTGTTTGCTTTACCATCTGTTTCGGCTTTATGGACAATACCGGTAAGCACCTGTTCACCGACAAAGAGTGTGTTCATTAGTCACAAAAAACGTCTTTTATTCGTGGGAACTTTTGTTGGACTTGCGTTTGTTTGCTGTTTGGCCACCTATGGACTCCGTGCTTTCTAAAGATGTCCCATAATGTCTCCTGGTTGCCTTGGTTGGAAAAAGTCTAAAGGAAAACGGAGGAAAAGGGGATGGAGAGGAGGAATATGTGAAAGGCTACGGAGAAGAGGCTGTAGGCTGCCCTTACATCATCTTATCAAATGTCAGATCTCTGAGGAATAAACTCGACTGTCTGCATTAATCAGATATAATGAGGATTATTGTTGCACAAGCCTTTTTTGTTTTACTTGGCTCTCACAGGAAACAGAGGACTTTCATCTGGATGGTTTTACTTTGATTCGGTTTGACCGGGATACTCATAAAACTCAGAGAACAGTTGGTGGGGGGCTTTGTATGGCTCACTCTAATGGATAAAGTTGGAAAGTACCTGAATCATCCGCTTTTAATACTGTGAACATAAATATTCTTTTGAGGCGGCTGGAGGAGTTGCAGGTGCATCTCGTGCCACTAGATGGCGATTTAACCCTAAATTGTTACAGGATGAGAATTTTTTCAGTCAATTCAGAAATAAATTTGAGTTTATTGAAATTAACCAAGGTTCAGTGGATGATCCTCAAACACTTTGGAATTGCGGTTAAAGGATTTATAAGGAATAACTCATCATTTCATAAGCCTCTTTCCTTCAGAAAAACCAACACAAAAAGATAGTTGAACTGGAATCACAGCTCCAGAATCTGACTAGAGATAATCAGCGTTGTTTCTCAGACAATACTCTCAGTAAAATCATGGCGGTATGGCAGGCATAGATGGCATTCCAACCGAATTGTACACTACTTTTTGGTCAGATTTAGGCCCCCTCATGTTAGATATGATACATTTTTCAGTTACTCAAGGCTCATTTCACCCATTTATTAATATAGCTGCTATTTCTCTCTTGTTAAAAAAAGCTAAAAATCCGCCGTCTTGTTCTAGTTACCGGCCACTTACTTTGATATGGACTGATGTTAAATTATATGCTAAGTAAGTCATGTCTACTTCCTCTCAATTCTAAAATTGATTCCATTGGTTCAAAACTTTTAAGTTCTTGGGGATAGATGTTTTTCATTCCCTGCAGGAAATCCTCTCAAAAAACTATAATAGTATTCTAGCCAAAGTATCCTCAAATTTGGAAAATTGGTCTCGTCTTCCTACTTCTTTTCAGGCTCGTATATCGGTGATTAAAATGAATGTTCTCCCACGTATTAATTTCTTTTCTTCCATGATTCCTCTCGCTCCACCGGTTGGAACAAACCTGATGCATGTGTCTCACGGTATATATGGGATGGGAAACATCCTCATTAAACTGACTACCTTACAGCGATGTAGATTACATGGAGGTCTTTCTTTCCCTAATTTTAGACTGTGTGCTCAAGCCCTTTATCAGTTTGGTTTGATCCTGACGCTTCTGTGTCTTGGAGAGCAATTGAGGAATCGATTGTTTATCCGTATAAATTGAAGCATCTAGTTTTTCAGGTAGTGTAAATCTCGGTTTGGTCCCATTGTAACCCACCTCCTCTCCACATGGAGGGATGTTGAAAGACGTTCACAACTAGTTAAAATATGGCATACGCATTCGCCTACTTTCCACAATAATAATCTCTTGTCAGGCTGTACTCCATTTCATTGTCTGCAATGGACTCATAATAAAGTGAACACTCTGGGAGATATCTACGATGATAGTGGTTTAAAACCCTTCCAGACTCTCAAAACTCAATCTAATGTGCCAGGCACCTCCTTCTCTATGTATCTGTGCATTAGATCGGCTCTACGGGCGTATGGGGCGCCTTTGAACTCTCACCTGTTCACCCTTTGCTCAAACTAACCCTTCCTTCTGAGGAATCTCCCTCCTCTGCTTCAGTCATCTTTCTCTTTCTTTCTTGAGCATTCATACAAACCTTTATCTATTACTGTTTGGTCTAAGGATCTTAATGAGGCTGTGCAAATTTTATTTTCGGAGCAGGTATGGGGTACGTTTAAATTGTCTTCTAAAAACCCTAATCACCAAAAGATTCATTGGAAATTGCTGCATAGGATTTACTTGACTCCAATGAAACGTTTTTATATGAATCAGTCGTCTTCTCCTAAGTGTGGTCTCTGTTCCCAAGGACTTTTAGGCACGGTTTGGCATAATTTTTATTTTTTTTGGGAGTGCCCCTCTCGCTCACCTTTTTGGCCTCCGCTCTCACAGGACCCGTTATATTTGTTGGGTACTGAGATATGTTTGACTCCGCGCCATTTTTTCATGAATGACTTTTGGGACTTCACCTTGTCTGTCCAACAAAGATGTTTACTGTTAGCTGCTAGTCAGCGGTTGGCGTCCTCCTCACACAACGGACAGACGAACCTGGACGGTGTATTTGTTGGACATCATCTCGATGGAACTCAGCTTCTCGTACACATGGATCTAATGTGGAAACTGTAAATTCATGGCATTCAGCTTTTAATGTTGTCATCTTTTCTAAAATCTTTGTAAAATCTTTTATTTATCTATTAATATTAATTAATTAATTAATTAATTATTTGTTTATGTGTTTAAGTCTACCAGGGGGTGGGATGGGGTGGGTTCTAAATTTGTACAGCTGCTTTTTGTTTTATAAAACTGTTCCCGGAAGAAAATTCAATAAACAGAATCCGCTCAACAGCGCTCAAATGCTGGTATTGTCTCATTTTTTACATTTCAGTACCGACTGGTACCGCAGTCTGTATTTTTGAGCAACCCTAGTGTGAATAAGTGTAAGATGGGTGTGTTGTAGTTTTTATCAGCTTTAAGGTTTGAAATAGTTATGAATGGATTTGGATGGATCTCTGTGATCTCTTTGTTTCGAGATCCTAAGGAATTTTTATGGCGGTCAAAGGCCAAAACATTATGAATTAGACTCGAGATGGATGAAGAGCAGAAACTGCATTTGGACCGATGGGAAGTCCTGTCCTTCCCGAGCTTGGTACCAGAGGTGGTGGTCTTGTCCTGTAAGAGGAGTCTGGCTGTTGTCCTAGCATCATTATCTGGTTATGTTAGTCCACCAAGATCCAGTCAAAAAGTATAAAACCTTTGTCCATTGGTGCAGTCAGAGAGGGAACCACCATGAATTGGATCCTGGCGTGCCCCAGTGAATGCTGCTTACTACAGTTTGTTGTACAGTATTTAAATTAGTGGCTTGAATATAAAAAAATCAATAATGGGAATTCTAAAATGTGCATTACAGAATCATAATTTGGGGGTGAATGTTTTTTTCCCCCTCTCTGAATTTACAGGTTTATCTGCATACGTACAGTACACACACGCAGACCAATGTACGCTATATAAATCTCAACTGCCTGATTGCTTGTATCGTCCAGCGCAAATCTGTTAAATGTGATTTTAAGTCAAGAAGAAATTATAAATATATAAATTAAATTTTTTATATATATATATATATATTTTTTTTTATAGTGAAGCTGCTTTGAAACGGTGTGTATTATGAAGAGTGCCATCTAATCAGACATGGGCTGACTGGATATTGTCTGTGGTTTTGTCAGGTTACAGTAATGACGCTCGACTGCAGGAGGCTCTGCGGCAGGACGCGTCTCGTAAGGGATCGGTGGTCAACGTCAATCCTGTCAACACACGGCCCCAGAACGACACGCCAGAGATCCGCAAGTACAAGAAGAGGTTCAATTCAGAGATCCTGTGCGCTGCTCTCTGGGGTGAGTGACCGCAGCGCATTAAATCAGTATGTCACGATTCCTGAGCCTCAAGACCAGACTGACCACCCGTCTAACTGTAAATAAAATCCCAAAATCAAAGGAGCAAAGGTTCTGTGATATTGATATGCCAATGCACATAAGCTTTTATTTCTTGCATGTGCAAAGCATTATTTTGAGTTGTTCACTAGTCACTTCAGAGCTGAGCCTGAGGAGCGAAGTGAACTCCAGCAGGATTTGCTCTCAGCAGTGAAAGAAGTGCTCTTCAGTCTTCAATTACAGCAGTTCTACAGGAACACACTACCACACTACAGACTTAATTCTCCTGAAATCACAGAAGAATCTGGCCTGTGTGCTGTATGTATCTCAACGAGAGATTCAGGCTCGCCCTCGCCTTATTAAAGCACGCAGAGAAACGCATGACTATGAAAACACAGATCCTGATTTATTTACGCCGCTTGCTTTGCTATTACATTATATATCCTAATTATATTCTTCTTAAATGAAAGCTGCAGTCTGTAAGTTTTGCCTCTTTGTCGCCATCTCTGTTTAAAACTTGCAAATGCAGTTATTTGCAGAATTATCTTCATTACATGGGCTGTGAATTTTCACCGGATATTGTCATCTTGGTAACAAGTCTGCCACTTTTGTTCTGACCAACTGAGGAAAATAGCATTACAATAAATTGCAATTTAATTATTAAATCTAACGATTGGTTAATTAGCTCATATGACGTCAAACCAAATTTCAAATTTAAAACTTGAACATAATCTAATTTCAGTCACATGTTTCATAAACACACAATCCTTTCTGGATTGATACATTTAATTACTCCAGCTGCTGTGAGAGAGGGCTATAAACGATCTGCCACCTGCAGCATCCTCGCACCCGATAGAGTCTAGTAGCCGGGAAAACTTCTTTGTTGTTTACAGACGTGATGTAATGACGCAGCAGCATGCTCTACCCGTACCACTTACATTAGAAAACATTATTATAAGCTAACTTCTGTGGATCGGGCTAAAGTAAGGAGATAGTTTTTAACACTGGCTGGTTGTATACCTGCTCAAAAATTAATTTCGGATCATTTTTAACCAAAAAAAGTTACAGACTGCAGCTTTAACAAGAGCCATGATTTGAGTGCAAAAAGAAAAATATTTATGAATTATGGTGAGGATTATCACAATTGAAACATTTAATAGACATTCCTGGTGTTATAGTGCATGTGTTTCTAAAGAAAATGTAAGTTTGATCTTTCATCAAAATAACTCTTTCTGCCTCTGAAACATCTTTCTATTTTGGCTCTCACTTCTCACCATGCAGTCAAGTCCCTGTGAATTAAAAAAAAACGGCAAAGAGAAGGCTTTGAACTGTGTCATCTGAACTATCACTCGAGTTCCTGGACTGGAGTGTGTTGATGATGCTAGAAAAGTGTGATCGAAGGCCCTCTTTACTGCGATTCTCTAGAGAGCAGCGAGAGTCGTTAGGTGTCTCTGCTGTGATTGTGTTCACTGTGGCTTCGGTCGGAGAGATTGTGCACACCGCAGCAGAAGCAGAGGGCCGTCTGTGACGTGTTTCTTTCTTCAGGAGTGAATCTGCTGGTGGGCACGGAGAGCGGCCTCATGCTGCTGGACCGCAGCGGTCAGGGCAAGGTCTACCCGCTCATCAGCCGCAGACGCTTCCAGCAGATGGACGTTCTGGAGGGACTCAATGTGCTGGTGACCATATCAGGTAACGCCTGACCTCTGCAGGCACGGAGGATGCTTCTGCGTCACGCCGCTGTTGTGTAACATCCTCTGTGTGGTCTGGCTCTCTCGCATACACACACAACGCAGTTCCTGTATTTCCCTCTGTGTCTGCCTGTCTGTGGTCTCAGAGTCTCGGACGTGACACGTGTGATGTGGAAACTGATCAGTTTAAAACAGAGAAATTGTGCAAATGCTGTTTTACTATTGCGCTGACACGCGCTGTAGTTTATCATATTTAGACATGGTGAAATATTCCATTACACACACAGACGCTTTTGAAACAGCTGTGGCATTTAAGAGGCCTTCAAGACACCCTTCAGACCCAGATCAGCCTTCTGAGAAACTGCATTCTCCCAGATGTTGAAACATGAAACTGAAGTCCTTTAGTTATTGAGACTGGCTACAGATCTGTCTGGCTTTAGAAACACGAGACATTAGGGGTGGCACGGTACACAGATGTCACGGTTCGGTACGCACCTCGGGTCGGGGGTCACGGTTCGATGCGATTTCAGTACAATGGGGGGGAAAAATCTACTATGCTCTGTTTCTTTTGAACAGACAGTAGTACAAATTACTTTTCTTTTCTTTTTTTTTTTCCACCTAGATGTGAAAATACTAAATATTATTACATTGTTATATATATAAAATCTGCAGTACATATATATATACATACAAGGAAAACATTCTTGAAATGTATTTGATTAAGTTTAAAGATAAACAAGGGGAAAAAACAGTGTGACACGTAACAGCCTATTTATGCTGAGTTTCAGTTCATTTTTGTGACGCTTAATTTGTTCACAGAAACGAAACTCAAATGGCAGAAAGCCACATTCTATGTTTTCTTTTTTTGTTTTCATTGTGTGTACACAAATAAAAGCAGACCTTTATACAGTGATGCATTTATTAATAAGACAATAAGTGTTTAAAGTTGATTCTGCTGATATAAGGAAAGTGAACACACACACACACACACACACACACACACACACACACACACACACACACTCTCTCTCTCTCTCTCTCTCTCTCTCTCTCTCTCTCTCTCTCTCTCTCTCTCTCTTTCTCACACTCTCTCACTCACTCTCTCTCTCTCTCTCACTCACTCACTCACTCACACACACACACACACACACACATCAGTTCCAGCATTGCTAACTTGACAGCGCAGTTGGTACTTTATCAAAATAAATTACAGTGAACCAAACATCGCGCGCCTCTGTGATCATTTTCATAAATAATAGTTTCGCATTGAGATATGTTACATTGCAAATATGGCAATATTACGGAATATTTGGATTTTTTGCCGAATGAGAGAGGTAGGATACGCGAGCACAAAGCTCCATTTGGCAAACAGTTGAGTGCGCAAGCCTTTAAAGTATTCCTCGTCACTGAGAGACGCGTTCAGAATCAGCACATGGTCACTGTCTGGGGGCTTTGTTTTCAAGCGCAACTCAGCATTCGCTGTTCTTCTGCTGGCGGTTATCAAACAGCGTTCCATTGCTGCGGGCGCCCTCTTCTGGATTGAGGGTGAATTGCTTGTATTCGTTGTAAGGCCTGATGCACCGAACCGAGATGTTCGTACCGTGACGGTTCGGTACGAATACATGTATCGTGCCACCCCTACAAGACATGTACAGAGATAATTCATTATACTGCTAATTCTTAGAAAATGAATGTTCTTTTGCTTTAATTTGAAAAGTTTTCTGCTAGGGATGCACAATATTGGATTTCGTCGATATCCGATATGCTGAAATTTTAAACCCATTTTGGCCGATACTGATCTCCTTTTGTTTGTAAACAACACCAGTTCTCTTCTGTGTAGAGCTTATAAACAAATTGTTTTCAGTTTTGGTTAGTTTTGAGCAAAACTACTTTGACTTGTTAGAACTAAATAAACATTAAAGTTCATTTTATAGAAAATTTGAAAATAACTATAATAGAATCAACCAGAAATCCTAAAATTGTATTTGCAGATTTAATATTTGGAAATAGTCTAAAGAAAAAGAACTGTAAAAGTTCTACAAATCTTTTAGAGCTCCTTGTATTCAAGTTTAAATAATCCGTTTGCAAAATATTACACTTGAATGACTAAATCTGTATCTAAAAAAACTATTTTATTTACAAGTGTCATGTTTATGATTTTTTTTTTCATGCAAGCTATAGTGACTGTTGACTTTATCGCACACCGAGCGTGTCTTTCTGTATGTGCATTCTCTAATTTATTACAGCGATCCAAAACAGTGAATCTAGTCACGCTTCAGGAATGAGCGCACCTTGAGCACATGTGAGTTACTCATCATATCGGCAAGGCATATCGGCATCATTTTTCAAATCGGACCGATTCTGATATTTAAATTTTAAGGCTTTGATTACACACGCCATTGATTCGGACGTTCTGCGAGTTTGGTCTGGACCAGAAGAGCAAGAGTACCGAAGTACTATTTTTTTGTTTGTAGGGAAGAAGAATAAATTGCGGGTGTACTATCTGTCCTGGCTGAGGAACAAGATCCTCCATAATGACCCGGAGGTGGAGAAGAAGCAGGGCTGGACCACCGTAGGAGAGCTCGAGGGCTGTGTGCACTACAAAGTTGGTAAGTCTTCACATATCATATATCATATCATATATCATAGCTGTATTATATCTGCTCCTTACTCAGGCATTGATCTGATCGTCTGATGCTCTGTTTGGTCTGTAGTGAAGTACGAAAGGATCAAGTTCTTGGTTCTGGCTCTGAAGAATTCAGTCGAGGTGTACGCCTGGGCTCCCAAACCCTACCATAAATTCATGGCTTTCAAGGTGAATAAGCTGACATGAGCGTGAGTGATGTTCTGAGCTGCTCTTCACCTGCACAGCCTTGACTCTGACCTGTGAGCTTCGTCAAAAGAATACAAACGCGTCATTCAGCTGCATTTCTACATGATTACTGACCACAATCAAACACTTTGCTAAAACGCATGAAATGATTCTGAGGAGTCTGATTACAGGGCTGGCTAAAGTACAGAAGCTGCATGGAGTTCCACTTTCTACAGACATTCAGTGAAGTTATTGCTTAGGCCCCGTTTACATTAGTGCGTCTTCGTTTTAAAACGCATAACTTTTGTTACGGTTACGCCTGTCGCTTACACTACTCCGGCGTTTTCAAGGTCGAAAACAGAGACTTTTGAAAACGCTGCAGACCCCGTTTTAGTTTGAAAACACCGGGGTTGCGTTTCAGTTTAAACAGACCAAAACGGAGACTTTTGAAAACGATGGCGTGGCTGCCCACATCCTCTCTGCGTATCCTTGACGACCGTGTAAACAATAACAGAACGCTCTGTATTGTACCCATAGATATGTACGGGTAGATCCCCATTCGACCGCTCCAAGCTCGCAGACGCGTCCGCCATCTAAATAATAGGGATCTACCTATACTTCTCTATGGTAGTACCTGCATGAATGGTCACGTGACATGCGTTTTTGGTTGTGTAGTGTAAACGGAGATCGTTTTCATTCTAAAACGCTGTTTTAAAACGAAAACGCACTAGTGTAAACAGGGCCTTAAATGACACGCCAGCGCAGTGACTTCAGATCGACTCATTTCCCAACCAAACTATTAATTATTTCAGAGGAACAAAAAGCATGCTTCCATCTCGATCTGGGGTCAGTTCCACATAAAACACACTGCTTTTGTTGTTTTAAGCAAGTTGTTCTATGCATTAGAATGTTGCAACCATTATTCTGGTGGAAGTTTTGCAACATAAATGTGCAACTTCTACTCTCAAAGTGTTAGCATGCATTATTTTTAATTTGATAAAAATAGTTCATTTAGGGATTTGGGAGCTTCGTCTTCCGGGTATGAAATCGTCTGCATTGGCAGTGTCACTTAATTGTTCATGAGGTTTTATGCTATGAGTGAGGTTTTCCAGAGACCAGCACTAGCGTGCGAGTGTCCGTTGATGACAGAAGGACAGGCCTGGGATCAGTGACCAGCACTGCTCTCTAGAGTCAGAGAGAGCTGGACACTGACAAGCTTTCTGTGGCCCTGCTTTCACTAGGAACATCATCAGTGGCTGCAGATGATAGAACAGTGGTTAGCTGGTTAACACTAAGGATGATAACTATGAAGTTTAGCACAACCACTTTAACAGCAGCTACACAGAGGCATAATATTGCTGCAATCACTTTCAGAGCAATTTTTCCAGCTGATAAATGATAAAAACATTGACAGCCGGTCAGAATCCAGCTGACTTTAAAGAGCCTGAGTGTTTAAAGTGGCAGATGACACAACTGCAGCGCTTCATCATGAACAGAACGGTATCACTCGCTGCGCTGGATGCTAATGTAGTTATGGTTATAGTTCTCGTTCCTGGTGTGAATGGCCTGAAATGTGATCTTGAAGACTATGGCAGTGAAAGAATAAATAATCAGAGTTGTTTTCCTCTGTGTGGCAGTCGTTCGGTGACCTGGTGCATAAGCCACTACTGGTTGACCTCACGGTTGAAGAAGGCCAAAGGTTAAAGGTCATCTACGGGTCCTGCTCTGGCTTTCATGCCGTGGATGTGGACTCGGGAGCCGTCTACGACATTTACCTGCCAACTCACGTATGTAGTGATGGAGAAGAGCATTGAGCTTCTTCGTCTTGCTCCTGACCCTTCATCTTCCTCTCGCTCTGCTTCTAGATTCAGAACAACATTCAGTCGCACGCCATCATCATCCTGCCCAACACGGACGGCATCGAGCTGCTGGTGTGCTACGAGGACGAGGGCGTGTATGTCAACACCTACGGCCGCATCACCAAAGACGTGGTGCTGCAGTGGGGCGAGATGCCCACGTCCGTCGGTACAGTCCCTCCGTCACGTTCAGAGAGACGAGCCCATAGCTGTCCGTGTGTTCACATGCTGTCAGAGTCCAGCTGCAGCAGTCTCTGCGTTAAATGCAGTCACGCATCTCTTCTGTCAGACCATGTGACTTTGAGAGCCACTACCAGTGTGCCAGTTTAATGATTTAAACATTTTGAATATCTTCCTTGAAAAGTAAAGCACACGTGATGGATTGGCACAGCAGTTCAGTTTCATTAAACCATTTCAGATCCAACATAAAACAACAACACATACTACAATGCACAGAAATGCATCGAATTTAATTCTCAAATCGGTCTGAATTTGCAAATGAATCGTGATTCGTGAATCAAATCGATTTGCTGTTTACTCAAAGATTCACAGCCCTAGTGACCAGTATGTGGGCCGGTCAGAGTCCCTGTGGCCCTGCTTCATTTGACCTCGCTCCAGAGCACTGCTGCTTATTTCGTTTTGAGACATTTCTGCTCCAAACTCACTCCTATTAAATGATGCCCTTGTGTTTTTATGTTGTATTATCTGTTTAATGCTCTGTTAAGGCACTC
This sequence comes from Acrossocheilus fasciatus, assembly GCA_036784905.1. Lineage (NCBI taxonomy): Eukaryota > Metazoa > Chordata > Actinopteri > Cypriniformes > Cyprinidae > Acrossocheilus > Acrossocheilus fasciatus. The sequence continues at coordinate 79,836 of CM071946.1, read as the reverse complement.
AGTCAGTCAGTATTCCCAATCAACAATGAGGCTGAGTTTAGCCTAGCTTTACCTCCCCGTGTGAGCACGTCGTTATTCCTCACCTGTATTTTGTGTATCTTGCAGCTTATATTCGCTCTAACCAGATCATGGGCTGGGGAGAGAAGGCTATCGAGATCCGCTCGGTGGAAACAGGCCACTTGGATGGAGTTTTCATGCACAAAAGAGCACAACGACTCAAGTTTCTGTGTGAGAGAAATGACAAGGTGCGTTTTTAGATCCTCTTTGACTGTTTCTGCTGTAAAATCAGTTCATGGGCTTTACCTGCAATGCAGAAGGAAAAGGAAATTTGTATTATTATCTTGAATTACTGCAGTTTTGCTTTAAGAATGATGGAGATATATTAATTCCATGTTTAACAGTAATAAGAGTCCGATGCGAACCATCATTGAGAATAACATCCAGACTTTTTTGCAGCAACCGGTCGAAAATGTGATCTGTTATAATTGTGTAAAAAAATCTGTATTTTCTTTCTGCAAAATATGATTGTTTGTGTGTTTTGACTTTGGTGTGAATTATGGCCCGATCACACCAGAACACGCTCGAGCCTGCTACATCTGATCATCTGAACACTCGGCTGGATCCGGGTGTTTTTCACTGCAGAAGCTGTCAGTGAAGTCAGGTGTGCTGATCTGTGTGTCTGCGCAGGTGTTCTTCGCCTCGGTGCGCTCCGGGGGCTCGAGTCAGGTGTACTTCATGACGCTGGGCCGCACCTCTCTGCTCAGCTGGTGAAGAAGCGTCTGAGTTCTGGACGTGATCAGCCGAGGCCGCTGGAGGACTGACAAACACACTGATGAAACTGCGTCCTTGTGCAGCCTGCTGCATGAGGAACGGCTCGAGTATCTACAGTATTATTGCTAGTCTGTGTAAATGTCTTTCTCTAGAGTTTAATAAAATCTGACTCCGCTGAGAGGAACGCTGCTGTCGTGTCTCTCGCTCACACATAGTGTTCTGACAATGGTGAAACACTAGATGGCTTTGTTTTGTCATGTATTTTTTATTTATGGCTTGTATTTATTTCTAGGGTTTTTTTTTTTTTTTTTTTTTTTTTTGTTAAATTAGTTTTTTCTAAGCAGAGTAGTTCCAGTAATGTGGAGGATTCCTGAGAGCTTGCTCTGATGACCGCTGCTTCAGCTTCAGTTTTGCTTTTGGCTCATCAAACAAATGGATTTAGATTAAATAGTGTGTTTAACGCCGACTGTCCTGTGGCTCTCTGTTGCCTCTCTTTTTCATCATCTTGTCTGCTCTCAAGTCACTTATCCTCTTTTTCTTCTGCCATGTGTCGGATGACCGTGGCCTCATTCCTGTTGTTTGAGTTGTGTATCAAAATGAGTGAAGGAGTTTAAATCAGGCTGTTTAACGAACATCTCCACTGCATCCAAACCTCAACCCTGACCCTGACCCTGACCCTGACCCTGACCCTGACCGTCATTATGTTCTGAGGAGCGTCTTTGAGAAACCGTGAGTGAAGACTAGTTCTGCTATTTCATGCATTGGACCTGGAAACTGAATCTGAACTGACCACAAACCACAGTCATAAAACTGACATTTGAATCGTTTTGTATGTTTTTTTGTGCGCTTGACCAATGAAGTTAGGAGATACGTGGATTTTATCAGCATCACAATCGGAGAAGTAAAGATCGCTGTGATGAAACTACCTTCAGTCGGTTGTGAAAGACCATCTTGGTCATGGACTGTGATTTATTATGAGTTGAAACTGAACTGTGTTTATTTAATGAAAGGCAGGACTGTGGAATGAAGCAATTGAACCAAATGAACGGGATGAGCGTGCACGAGTCCAGAGACGCTTCCGGTGCCACTGCTTTTCTGTCTTCTCTTCCTGTTTTTAAAGTTTACGCGCTCACCCGCGCACACACACACACACACGCACACACTCTCTTACACACACAGACACACGCACACACAGACACACGCACACACTCTCTTACACACACAGACACACACGCACACACACTCTCTCTCCCAGGCCTTACAGGACACTTTCTGCTATTTCAGATTCTCAATACACTCCATTCTGTGTGATTTATAAGTGTTTTGAAAAGTGGGGACATGGAGTAATGTCCTGAAAAGTCACCTTCTCCTTGTAATACCTGCCATACCCTTGTTATTATACACATCTATGTCCTCATTTGTCACAAACACACACACACACACACACAGACACACACACACTTCAGCTGACTGCAGTGAATCTGCTGGATGATGTCTGTTATGATTACTGGAGGTATTTTCTGTTTAGTTCATTTCTCCCCACACACACTATAGATTTATATGTTCTATAAGTTCTATATTTATGTTTCTTGTGTTATTTAGCATTAGATCATTTTAAGATTTCAGCAAAGCTGTTGAACTTTCAGTGAGATTTGTCATTAGAAGGTGAATCGTGCCAGTGGCAAACACTTAAGAGTGAAGCAAACATGTTTAGAAAAGCCATGAAATGAAAACTGCTTTGACGCTTTGTTTTTAAGCTTTAACTTTGAGAGTTTCTCAGTCTTCACATAGTTAAACACCACTAGCGATTGTGATGTTTCAGTTCTTGCCCTGATCTAGTGACCTGAAATGTATTCATCTGGAAAAAAAGAAAAGAGGTTTAAACAAGCAAAGTTTTTTTTAAATGTAATGTTCATTACTGTTTTATTTGAAGGTGTTTTTTTTGTTTTTGTTTTGTTTGTTTTTTATTTCAGCCATAATTCTTGTCGATTAATCGGTGATAATAATTCGGATGGTGTTTCCTCAGCGCTGCTTTGACTTTCTGGAGCTGTTCTTGACTGACTGGTTGTCTGTTTTCAGTCGTGGCACTGTACCGTATGTCCTCTCTCTATATGACAGGAAGTCCTGTATTTTCCTGATGGTCCTTTGTTTTTCTTTGGAAATAAATTGGGTTTACTTTAAGGAGTGATGCCTGTGTTATTTGTCATGTTTGTCATGTAAATGATGTTTCTTCACTCTGCTGTCGTTCCAGCTGCTGTCTGTTGTTAGGGAAGGATTTCTGAGGGGCTAGGAAAGTCTTGAAGCGCGTCTCTGGCTTCTTCAGATCGAGAGGAATGACAGACAAATGCCTTCTGGAGACAGATTTCTGTTTTCTGTTCATTAGCCCTAACCATAGAACTGGCAAGTGTCTTGTTGGAAGAGTAACATCTCTCAGCAAGGACTGGCAGATGTTTCTCCGCTCATGAAGATCAGATGCTCTGCAGCTGCTGGACGCACCACACACTGACTCTGGGAGAATGAGCATGAATCATCTTCACAACATTCTGAAAACTGACATTTAAGTCTCACGGTGAATCTTATGATTTTGTTGAATCATTTCCCTCACAATTGGATAAACATCTAGTAAATGGAAATATGAGCAAAGTAATGCAGCAACAAAAGTGATTCATGACCACAAGGCATGAGTAACATGAGAAATACAGCACTGCGGGAAACCTGCAGCTTCTAGACCAGGGTTCCTCAAATCTTTCCCTGGAGCGCCAATCTGCTGCAGAGTTTAGCTCCAACCTGATCAAACTCACCTACCTGTGATTTTCTAATGATCCTGAAGACACTGATTAGCATGCTCAGGTGTGTTTGATTAGGGTTACAGCTAAACTCTGCAGGAAAGTGGATCTTGTGTGCCAGATTTGAGGATCCCTGCTCTAGCGACTCATTTCATCTCCTCGTCACTCATGCAGTATTTACAGCATATGCTCCATTTGAACTCTTTCTCCTGCAGTGTTTTTAACATTTTCCATTTTTATTTATTTATTTACTTATTTAACCAGCAAGGTCCTGTTAAGATGCAATATCTCTTCTACCAGGAAGTCCTGGTCAAGATAGGCAGCAAAGGACAAATTTACAAAGAAATGCACATCACCACACTATGAACAAACACAAAATGCAATTTTCTAAAAACAATACAAATCCTAGTCAGTTATCAAAACGCACACTGTTCTATTTAAACAGACTTTAAAATATTTTTAAACATAGTGAGATATGGTATAGATTCCATATATAATGTACCTTGAAGCTCGTTCCATACATACAGAGCAAAGCAGATCAACCTATCTCTGTATGAAAAATCAGCATCTTAAGTAAAAGTTTATCTGTTGATCTGGTATTATAAATATTTGTGCAGTATGTCAACAAACTAGATATATACTATCGTAATTTACCCACTAGAGCTTTTAGAATAAAAATTAACTTTTTTTTTTCTCTCCTTAAGCACAATGAAGTCCATTTTGTCATTTCATATAAATTCCAGTGTTGTGTGCGGACTCTTGTACCAGTAACTGATCATAAAGCAGCATGATAAACCACATCTAGTTTTTTTTCAAAACATTCAGAGGTATATAAATTATATCACCATAGTCCAATACTGATAAAAGAGTACTTTCTACTAAACATTTTCTAGCAATAAAGGAAAAACATTTTTTTAAATTAAAATTAAAACCAGTTTTTTTTTTAAAGACTATCGATATATGAGAGCTGTAAGTCGGCTTATTATCGAGCCAGATACCAAGATATTTGTAAGATGCAACCCTTTCAATCGGCGTACCATTTAAAGTTTGAATCAAAATCATTTAATGATAATCTGGACTGTGTAAAAATCATGCATTTAATTTTTTAGCATTCAACACAAATTTTAAGTTATCAAGAGAAGTGTGAAATGAATTAAAAGCATTCTGTAAAGAGTCCATTGCCACTTTTAAAGATGGAGCCATAGTGTAGAGAGCAGTATCATCTGCATAAAAGTACATTTGCTGGCTCAACTCCTTTACCAAGTTCATTTATATAGATAGAAAATAAAATTGGCCCCAAAATTGATCCTTGAGGAACACCGGTCTTCACTATTAAAGGAGCAGAAACATGATTATCTATGGACGCACATTGAGTCCTTCCAGTCAAATAATTAGAGAACCACTTCAACACTATATCACTAAAACGTACACATTTAAGCCTTTGCAACAAAAGATCATGATTCACAGAATCAAATGCTTTCGATAAATCAATAAATCCAATGCAGTGATTATATCATTAGTGACTGACATTCCAGCAGTTATAGTACTATCCTTGTCTAAAACCTGATTGAGTTTGACGTAAAATATTATTAGCTGACAAATAGTACTTTAACTGTTCATTTACCATAGATTTACCAAACACTTTCGCTGTAACAGACAATCTTGAAACAGGCCGATAATTATCCAATACAGTGGAATCTCCACCCTTCAGTAACGGCTGAATAATTGCTGACTTCCAAGAACTTGGTATCAGACCACTGCTTAAACTTAAATTAAAAATAGAAGCAATAGGTCTTGCTATTAAGTCTGCAGATATTTTTTAAAAGTAAGGCTCTATTTGATCAGGGTCAGCAGACTTTTTACAATCAAGACTTATCAGGGCTTTATGAACCTGAGACGGGGAAATAGGTAGAAAATTAAAAACATTTCTTGATGAGATGGTCATATTATCTTTACCATCGACAGAGAAACCAGATGAAGCGATTGAAATTATATTAGTAAAATGTGAATTAAAAGATTCGGTCACACTTTATATTAGGTGGCCTTAACTACTATGTACTTGCATCAAAAAATAAGTACAATGTACTAGTTGTGTTCATACTATACTGCAAAACACTATTGCTGTTATTGAGGGGGGATACGGGTAAGGTTAGGGACAGGTTTGGTGGTCTGGGTAGGTTTAAGGGTGGGTTAAGGTGTAAGGGATGGGTCAACAGTGTAATTATAAATGTAATTACAGAAATTAATTACAGATGTAACTACATATAGGTATTTATAAAAATATAAGTACAATGTAAAAACATGTATGTACACAATAAGTGGATTGTACCAAATTATTAATTCAAATGTAAGTACATAGTAGTTAAGGCCACCTAATATAAAGTGGGACCAAAGATTCTGCTATATTATTTATCCTTCATTTCTTCATTATTTACCTTTAGTAAATTGGGATAGAGTAAATCAATAGAGTGACACTCAAAATATTTTGTTGTATGAATATCTGAACATGAAATATGCCAAAAGAAAGAACAGGGCCTCTGCTTTTAAACAAAAAACATTTTATTCTAGCTTTTTTTTTCATTTATTTGTTTTCATAATCAACACTTGAATGTGGGTGTGTCATTAAAAAAGCTGAGAAAATCACATTTTTGTAAGACTGTCCGGATCAAATTCAGATCGATGATCAAAAGTGGATTGCTTCCATCAGGATGTTAGATGATCCTATTATTTTACATATTCGTTTGCTTACATACGCAATCGCTTGTTTCTGCTGCTTCCTTACAGCCAGACGTTCAGTACTCTCTCAGAAGATGATTTGTGTGTAGATCTTTGTGTATGTATATATATATACACACACACACAAACACACACTCAAGTTTATTTGTGAACTATTAGGAGCAGTAGTTCATTAGGAGTGGTTAAATAATATAACGACAGTTATATAATATATAATATATAATTGAGGAGCAGATGGTGCGTTTCAGAACTATAGTTCATGTCCTGCACAGTGACACTTCACTATGACTAATGTGAGTAAATATGGTTTAGTGGTCAAAACTAACCACAGAGATGGGTCAAGAAGACTGTGACCTTTCTTTTGGAAGAAATCCCAGTACATGCAATCTCGTCTCTGTCTTAGTAACTGACAAATAATGACTTGAGTAACCAAGAGTATATTGCACTCATGTGGGGTTACAACATCAGAAAATAACTGATGACAGGACAAGTGACTAATGCCATGTGTGTTCATGAATAATCTTTAATAGAGAGTGCTGTTGTTAAAAATGGCTGAACATCACTGATTTATGTAACTGTTACTTAAAGGGAACATGGGAACTACCACCATCATACTTCAGTCACTGTAGTACCACATCTGTGTGTGTGTGTGTGTGTGTGTGTGTGTGTGTGTGTGTGTGTGTGTGTGTGTGTGTGTGTGTGTGTGTGCGTGTGTGTGTGTGCATGTGTGTGTGTGTGCGTGTGTGTGTGTGTGTGTGTGTGTAGGCGTGTTTTTGTGAAAAGTCAGGACATAGATGTGTATAATGACGAGGGTATGACAGGTATTACAAGGTGAAGGTGACATCTCAGGACATTGACCCATGTCCCCACTTTTCAAAACGCTTATAAATCACTCAGAATTAGTTTTTTGGGGGGAAAGTTGAAATGCACAGTCTCCTGTAAGGGGTAGGTTTAGGTGTAGGGTTGGTGTAGGGCAATAGCACATACAGTAAGGACAGTATAAAAACCATTACGCCTATGGGATGTCCCCACTTTTCACAAAAACAAACGTGTGTGTGTGTGTGTGTGTGTGTGTGTGTGTGTAGTATTTGGATTTAATAATGTATGTTTGATTTCATTGTTTTTAGATTAGGAAACTGATAACATTTGAAGTTGCATTTTTCTTATATATTTAAAAAAAATGTTGGTAACACTTTAGAATACTGTTCCATCATTAATGAATAACTACACAAGAACACATGAGTAATGCAATATTAGCACACTAGTAACTACTAGTAACTAACAAGCAACTCTGATCAAAGAATTAGTAAGTAATAGTGCTTAGTTGAATGTGGTAGTTCACTATTAGCTAATCAGTAACTATGATATTTTTCATACCTCCCCAAGAACTACTAAGAACTACTGTATACAGGTTGTTAATTAATATGAATAATACATAATGTATAATTCATTCTAAAGTAAAGGTCATGGTAACCCACTAGTAATGACTCAAGTATTACCAAATTCTTCAGAAGGAATTACTAATTTTTTGGATCAGTATTCTAAAGTGAAAATCGTGATAACTCCCTAGTAATTACAGAAGTCATTGTAAACTTTTAAGGTTTTTGTAAGGTCCTTGTTAGTAATTCATTTTGCTAGATTTGGTAACACTTAAATCATTATGGGTATACTTAATCATAGTGGGTTACCGTTATCTTCACTTTAGAATACTGATAGTTTCTTCAGAAGGATGTAGTAACACTTGAGTCATTACTATCCAAAACCTTACATACATCTCAAAAGCTCACAATATCAGTCAATATTAGGAAGTTATGATTATTTTTACTTTAGAATACTGATCCAAGTAATTAGTAGTTAATTTAGAAGGATTTGGTAATACTTGAGTCATTAGTAGTGGGTTACCATGATCTTCATTTTAGAATTAATTATTCATTATGCATAATTCATATTAATTATAAACCTGTATAAAGTAGTTCTTAGGAGTTCTCAGGATATATGAAAAAAATAGTAGTTATTGGTTAGCTAATAGTTAGTAATAACCAGTTTCAACTTAGCGCTATTACTTAAATCGTTAATCAGAGTTTCTTGTTAGTTAATAGTAGTTACTACAATGTTAATAGTGCATTAGTCATTTGTTCCTGTGTAGTTATTCATTAGCGACGGAACAGTATTCTAAAGTGTTACCAAAATGTTTATATATTAAATATATTTATATATAATATAAATCACATGAATATAATAAATATATACATGTAAACGCAAATATTTTCAAAATATATCCTGTATATGTGTGCATTTATATATACATAATTATACACAATACACACATATATTATGTAAACAAAAACTTTTATTTTGAATGCAGTTAATCATGATTAATCGTTTGACAGCACTAATACAGTATCTCAAAGAAGTGAGTACACCCCTCACATTTTTGTAAATATTTTATAATATCTTTTCATGTGACAACACTGAAGAAATGACACTTTGCTACAATGTAATGTAGTGAGTGTACAGCTTGTATAACAGTGAAAATTTGCTGTCCCCTCAAAATAACACAACACACAGCCATTAATGTCTAAACCACTGGCCACAAAAGTGAGTACACCCCTAAGTGAAAATGTCCAAATTGGGCCCAATTAGTCATTTTCTCTCCCCGGTGTCATGTAATTTGTTAGTTTTACAAGATCTCAGGTGTGAATGGGGAGCAGGTGTGTTAAATTAGGTGTTATCACTCTCACTCTCTCATACTGGTCACTGGAAGTTCAACATGGCACCTCATGGCAAAGACCTCTCTGAGGATCTGAAAAAAAGAATGGTTGCTCTACATAAAGATGGCGTAGGCTATAAGAAGATTGCCAAGACCCTGAAACTGAGCTGCAGCATGGTGGCCAAGACCATACAGCGGTTTAACAGGACAGGTTCCACTCAGAACAGGCCTCGCCAGGGTCGACCAAAGAAGCTGAGTGCACGTGCTCAGCGTCATATCCAGAGGTTGTGTTTGGGAAATAGATGTATGAGTGCTGCCAGCATCGCTGCAGAGGTTGAAGGGGTGGGGGGTCAGCCGGTCAGTGCTCAGACCATACGCCACATACTGCATCAAATTGGTCTGCATGGCTGTCATCCCAGAAGGAAGCCTCTTCTAAAGATGACGCACAAGAAAGCTTGCAAACAGTTTGCTGAAGACAAGCAGACTAAGGACATGGATTACTGGAACCATTTCCTGTGGTCTGATGAGACCAAGATCAACTTATTTGGTTCAGATGGTGTCAAGTGTGTGTGGCAGCAACCAGGTGAGGAGTACAAAGACAAGTGTGTCTTGCCTACAGTCAAGCATGGTGGTGGGAGTGTCATGGTCTGGGGCTGCATGAATGCTGCCGGCTCTGGGGAGCTACAGTTCATTGAGGGAATCATGAATGCCAACATGTACTGTTACATACTGAAGCAGAGCATGATCCCCTCCCTTCAGAGACTGGGCTGCAGGGCAGTATTCCAACATGATAACGACCCCAAACACACCTCCAAGACGCCCACTGCCTTGCTAAAGAAGCTGAAGGTAAAGGTGATGGACTGGCCAAGCATGTCTCCAGACCTAAACCCTATTGAGCATCTGTGGGGCATCCTCAAATGGAAGGTGGAGGAGCGCAAGGTCTCTAACATCCACCAGCTCCGTGATGTGGTCATGGAGGAGTGGAAGAGGACTCCAGTGGCAGCCTGTGTGTCACGAATCTGGTCTGCACTTCCATTCACCACCAGAGGTCACTCGCTCATCATATTGACTTTCACACCACACATCACATGGACTGCATTTCCCATCAGCCATCTCACCAATCACACGCACACAGCTGTCACCAATCACTCGTTGCACTAATCACACGCACACCTGATCACACAGCATCACTAATCACACACACACTATTTCAACCCTGGACATTCTCTCCCTCGTTGCCGAGTATCGTATGCACTATCGCTGCCCTACAGAGCCCGTTTTCCTAGCCTTGCCTAGCCTAGCCTAGCCTAGCCTTGCCTTTGTTGGATTGTGTTTTCCCTGCCTGGACTATTGCTCACGTTTTGACTACCTCTCCTGTCTCGCCCCTTTGGATACTGTTCGCTGATCGTCGACCCACGCTTGCCCTAGTTTACTCTTTGTCTTGTCCCTGCCATACCTGTTTGCCATTGTTTCGACCCTGCCTGTATCTTTGACCATGCCTGTAAATAAAAGCCTGCACATGGATCCGCACGCCTCTCGTCTCGTCAGCCCGGTTACACTGTGAAGCTCTGTTGAACTCCATGCCCAAGAGGGTTAAGGCAGTACTGGAAAATAATGGTGGCCACACAAAATATTGACGCTTTGGGCCCAATTTGGCCATTTTCACTTAGGGGTGTACTCACTTTTGTGGCCAGTGGTTTAGACATTAATGGCTGTGTGTTGAGTTATTTTGATGGGACAGCAAATTTACACTGTTATACAAGCTGTACACTCACTACTTTACATTGTAGCAAAGTGTTATTTCTTCAGTGCTGTCACATGAAAAGATATGGTCCCACTTTATATTATGTGGCCTACTACTATGTACTTACTATGTTGTTTGAATTAATCATTTGGTACAATGCACTTAATGTGTACATACATGTTTTTACATTGTACTTATAAATTTAAAAATACCTATATGTAATTACATATGTAATTAATTTCTGTAATTACATTTAGAATTACATTGTTGACCCATCCCTTACACCTTAACCCAGCCTTAAACCTACCCAGACCACCAAACCTGTCCCTAACCTTACCCGTATCCCGCTCAATAGCAGCAGAAGTGATTTGCAATACAATATGAACACAATAAGTACATTGTGCTTATTTTTTTATGTAAGTACATAGTAGTTAAGGCCACCTAATATAAAATGTGACCAAAGATATAATATTTACAAAAATGTGAGGGGTGTACTCACTTCTATGAGATATTATATATATATATATATATATATATATATATATATATATATAGTATCTCACAGAAGTGAGTACACCCCTCACATTTTTGTACATATTTGTGTATATACACAAATCTATATATATATATATATATATATATATACACATGTGTATATATACATAAAATATATGTATGTGTGTATATATATATAATCATAGAGGTCTGTAGGGGAACTACCAATGTGTCATCAGTTTCCTCTTTTTTTCCAAAATGTACAAACGCAGGCATTTGTTTTAGAACATCATGATTGCTTCAGACGGATCACGCAAAGCACACAAACAAATGAATATGAACATGAACACTTTCTGCTCAAACCACCCCAGATTCAAATGTCTAGTGTAATATTCCGCAATCTAGCTTACTATGTGATCAAATACACAATGTATTTAACAGCCTGTGAGAGTGTTTGGTGTGTTTGGTTGCACACATCTTGTCGTGTGTCCTAACATAAAATGTTTGCACTGTTGCAGATGTTCTCCAGCAAACCCACAGCAGTCTGTTGGAGTGTGAAGCTCTGTGTTTTGCTGCATGTTCAGAGGTGAGCTGCATTGCCGCTCTAATGTGGAAATGTGGAGTTTCCACGTATTGATGAGGAAGCGTGGTGTGAATGGGATCAGGGTTTCCCCGTAACCTGTCCATAAGAGACACAGAAACACAGAGAACTGCTGACTGCTGCTCATGTCCTCCCGTGTCTACTTCTGTCAGCAAAGCTCTTCACATCAGCATCATGATCATCAACAGGCAGGTGAGAGCCAGAGCATTCAAATCCGTATCCAATGTTTCAGTTTACTATACATAATGAATACAAGTGGCTGGATAATTTATAATAACATGTATTTTTATAACTCTGATTGCTGCAGAGCTGAGTTGGGTTCAGAGAGACACCTTTTATGAATATAGAGTTCTCTGATTTCACTATTCTGGTTTATTAGGGTATTCAGGACAGATGGAAATGATGTTAATGATGTGTTGATGGTCATGTCGTGTGCTCTTTCCTGCTAGTGTCTCTTTGATTGCTGCACATGTATTGTCATGTTTTCCCTGAGATTATTCCTGACCTCGGCTCTGCCTCTGAAGGGTAAGGATGAGTTTATGCAACACTTATACTGTACCCATATATGAAATCCGTGCACGCATCCTCTCTTCTCAGTGTTATAAAAACCCATGTATAATAATGACAGCAGATTTCACTGCTTCAAATTTCATGTCAACTACTCCTTTACGATCAAAGACTTCAAGACAGACTTCTGTAGATTATTTTAACACATACTATTAAAAAATGTAATATATGTAATTGCATTATGTTGCTGTTGTAGTGTGTCTTACCTGAACAAACGTGACCTGTGATGTCTGATTTACCTTGACGGGGAGCAGAAAATTATATTTTTAGTCTTAGCAAAACAATTTGCTTGTATTTTTGTGTGCTGCATGAAGAAATAGAAAGAGCTTATTTCAGCTTGTCATTAAAATGCACAGTTTAGCCATTTCTAACCTCAGAAGCTGCTTGTGAAGACAGAAAGTAGCAGTAAATGTTGTAATGATCACAGCTGATTGTCTGTACAATGAAAAAATCAGCAGTGGTAAAGAATCTGACGTCTTTTCCAGCATCATTCAATTAAGAAGCCCAAACGATACCTCCTACTGATAGCACTTTCTGATGTGTACTTTCACGGAATAATAGGCCTATATACCTAATATTAAATCATTCAAATTCACTTTGAGAGGCTGTCTTCAGGTCTTCGTCACACCTTTTAATTTCAAACCGGATAGAAACACGTAGTGGATTTCTCAGATGTACTGTAGCATCTTGAATTCAGCGACAAGACTTATTAGTAATGTGTTTTACATTGTCTGCTATTGAATGAACTGACTGTCAGAGTAATTGAAGTAAGATCACACTGTTGTGTTCGGATTTAACACCAGACTGTGATCAGTTCTTATCTACTAAGAATTTTAAGAGATGTACACCTTACTTAAGAAAATAGTACCAAAGTGAATAAAAAAGCTATAAAGTTACAATAATAATAAATAACATTATAATAACAAAACATCAGATAAATATAATTTTAAGCAAGACAATACAAATATGTAACCCAAATTTTACATTATTGAAATACTATTAACAAAAAAACGAGTCAGTCTATTTCTCTGTTGGAGATAATTGAACTTTTGTGGGATAGCAAATTAATAATTCATTACATTTTTATAGCAACTCATTCACTTGTTGTAACTAAAGATCAGTACTTAGTGACAGTAGCGTGGCTGTACCTCACTGACACCTCCAACAGCAGAAACCCAGCCTTCCCAGCAGCCCTTCCCTCCAGAAATACAGCAGATCAACCCTGATTCGCTTCAGAGGAGACCCGCTGCCAGTGTTACATCAACTGCTGTTCAACTCAATAAGGCTCTTCTGCAGACTCCCTTTCCTGGAGTGCAACCATGGAATTGACTATTGAAACTGAATTAAGTTTAGGAATGGAACTGAACATTGCTTTTAGAGGAATCAGCCCTACTCACAGCCAACAGGAACCACAGCTGTTGTGTGAGAGCTGGCTGATCCCAGAGCCGCTGGAGTATGAAGCGTCCTGTGGAAACTACTACAGTACATCTCACCAAAACACCACTACAGTGTCTGACAGGACAGCAATCATGTTTTCACTCCCAATCAAAATTGAAGAATGAACAGGTGTGACATCATTTCTGACAAAATCAGGTCAAAATAAAGCTCTTTTGGAGAGTTCAAAATGGCTTGCCGAAGTCAACTTTCAGGGAAAAGTACCATTGGCCTTCTTTGACGTGGAAATCTACTCTGGTTGATTTCTTCTGTTCAGCCTGTCGAGGTCAGACATCTGCGGGTGAAAACATGTATGCACTGGAGAGCTGCTTTATAGTAGAAACTAGGCCTGGGCGATAGCCCGGTACGCAACAAAAGAGAGAAAATCTCTCACTGCTCTTGACTAAATCACTTTTGTCACTTTAATAGAAAAAAATATATATTTAATTTACACAGTGACGAATATGCAGAGTTTTAATACATTTGATTATTTTATACAATGTTACTTTTATTTATTTGTTCTACTGTATTTTTTTGTCCTGTTGGTTGTAATTAGTTACTTATTGTTATTTCACTGACTGTTTACTTGTCTCCAGTGAGCTGCTTTTTTTTTTTTTTTTTTTTTGTATGATATTGACACTGGTGACTATAAAGCGATCTGTTGTATAAAGTGCTGTTTTCTCCCACTATCATTCTCGTTGTGTTTGTGCTGTTGTTGAGAGGAAAACATCTGAATAGCCTGAATCAGTAAAGTGATTTTGATACGGTGCTTACACACTATTGTTTGTTGATTAATAAACTCTTGTGGTTGTTGGTTCAGACAGTTGTGTGCTTGTGGGTCCAGAGATCCCGGATTATCGAGTTCAAGGCGAAGCGGTTATCATCAGATTCCCTTTTCTTGAAGATGCAGTGAATTACAGGAGATTGCGAGTGGACAACAGCTCGACCTTCCACATCCGTCACAGCAGCCTGAGGAGCGAGAGCCGTGATCGGGTGATGCTGACCGAGCGCAGGATCTTGCTCCTCCCGTCTCACCCATCAGACTCTGGAACCTACACCTACATATTCAGGTCAGATCTCACAGCTAACGCGGTCTACATTCAGGAAAGGAACTGCAACTAACACTAACATTACCTTTACTTACAAACATACTTTACCATATGTGACCCTGGAGCACAAAAGCAGTCATAAGTAGCACAGGTATATTTGTAGAAATAGCCAACAATGATCCATTTTTCTTTTATGCCAAAAATCATTAGGATATTAAGTAAAATCATGTTCCATGAAGATATTTTGCAAATTTCCTACCATAAATATTGTGACGGGAGGAACCAACGACAGACACAGTGGGTGTGGCGTCAGGCCTCGGAGAGGTTTTTATTAAACAAAAATAAGAAAATAAGTGTCCAGGGGGAAGAAGTGTCCATGAAAACAGGGGGGGATCTGGTGTCCTCGTTGTGCTGCGGGGCTCGTGAAGGAGGGCAGTGTTCCAGAAGGGAAGGGTCCAGGCAAGGGGCGGAGTCCGGTGGCCGCACACGCTCCCGTGGTCCGGGGCACGAGGGGCGGCGGCTTCTCTTGAGCGGCGGCTCTTCCTCTTCTGCCTCTTACGGGCATTGGCGGGACTTTGGACGGCCCGACATCTCTGGTCCGGCGGCCGTAATACGGGTGCGGCTTGCACGTTGACTCTGGAGGTTCCGCGGCTCACATCCTCGGCGGCGCGATGTCCCTCAACGCACCCTTCCTGGACCCACGAGGACACCAGCGTGCATGCACGGGGGAAGAGACCGGTCTCCCGAGGAGAGGCGCGCTCGGCATTTAACGGCGGCGGTGATGAGGCTTAATTCAGTCCAGCTGTGCCTCATCACACGCCGCCAGCCCACGTTGGTCCCACGCCCCTCCTCTCATCCACCCACTCCAGTCGGGAGCCTGGTGAAGGGCGGCGAATAAGGGACGGGGTGGTGATGATGATGAGGGGGAGGGCCACCGATCCGTCACAATATATAAAAAAACTAATTTTTGATTAGTAATATGCATTGCTAAGAACTTCACTTCAAAGACCATTTTCTCAATATTTTGATTTTTTTGCACCCTCAGAATCTCGAACAAATATTGTCCGATCCTAACAAACCATACATTAATGGAAAGCTTATTGATTCAGCTTTCAGATCATGTATAAATCTCAATTTCAAAAGATTGACCCTTATGACTGGTTTTGTGTTCCAGGGTCACATTTAAAATAACATTTATTGTTTTTAATATATAATATTTCATACTACAGTGAACTAAATAAAAATGTTAATATTTAATAATTTCACTCTAAAATCAAAGGCAGAAAGAAAGTTAAATGAACATCTAAATGACTAAATCATTCTTTTAATTATTCTAGAGCAAATGCAATAATATACTGTATAGGTGTGTGTGTGTGTGTGTGTGTATATATATATATATATATATATATATATATATATATATGGTACATCGGGTCTGTAACAAGGCCAACGAGATGTGAGACGTGCAGATCCATTTGCAAGCTTTATTCCAAGACGTTGTCAAAAACATAGGCAGGGTCAAAACATCAGCAAACAGGTATAACACAGGCAAGACAAAGAGTAATCCTAGGGCAAGCGTGGGTCTTTGATCGGCGAACAATATCCAGAGGGCTTGATAAGAGGGGTAATCCAATAACATGAGCAATAGTCCAAATGAGGTACAAACAAGAGTCCGAACGGCGAGACAAGGGTTAATCCAAGATACACGGGCAGGAAACAGGAAACAAGGCAACACGAAATGACTAGACTAACTGGAACTGAAAACTAGATTCAGTAAAGCAGCTATCACTTGGAGAGTGATAAACGCAGAACAATACTAGAGACTAAACAGAAACATGGAATGGCTTGGTAAGGCAGCTAACACTAGGAGAGTGCTAAACGCTAGAACAATACTCAGCGACTAGAGCAGGATCTGAGTGCGTTTTAAATAGAGTGTATAATAGCTCTCAGGTGAGCATGTGATTGGTGACAACTGTGTGATCAGTGTAGCGTGTGATTGATGACAGCTGTGTGATCAGTGCAATGGATGATGGGAAATGCAGTCCAGTGTAACGGTGCAACAGTCTGTGTGGTGCGAGAGTCAGTGTAATGAAATAGCGATCTCTGGTGGCTAGCGGATGGAAGTCCAAGAATCAGATTCATGACAGGGGCTAAGGTGCCCCTGGTAAAAGGCGCCTTTGATATTATTTTCCTCTAAACCACTAGATTGCACAAAAACATGGCGTGACTTTTTCTAAAACATCCACTTTTCAAGATGAACATGGAAATTTGTCTGATCCTTGACACGTTCTCGGGCAGCAGTGCAAAGTTGATTCTGTGCTTGTTTGATCGAATATTTTAATGTTTTTTTTTAAATGATGTACATTTAAGTAGCAAATGAGAATTGCTAAAATTAATGCATATATTTTGAGACAAAGGTCTTAACGATTTTCAGTTTTGTTTAAGATAATTAAAGCAACAGATTTAAATAGCAAAATAATATTTAGAAGTATGGTATTTGGGGTAAAAAGTGCACCTGCTGTTAGGGTTAAAAGCACAGTAATTAACATGATAATCAATAGATAAAAAAAAAAATAACAACCCAGTGTCTTTAAAAGCCCTCTTTTGTGCAGAACTACTTCCTTCCACCACGGATTCAAATCTAAAGTTGAAAGTTTAACAGCTGAGCCCAAGCCTCCGTTACTAATTCCAAAACATCACTTGAGAACTAGTAACGAAGGAACGTTGAGTTGCTTCATTAAAAGCTTATTGTACTACTGTAGTAAAAGCGGTGTATTATGTACAGTGCATTCAGAAAGTATTCAGACCCCCTTCACTTTTTTCAAATTTGTTATGTTGCAGCCTGATCCTACAATTGTTTAAATTAATTTTTTCTCATTAATCGACACTCGCTGTGAGAAATACGGAAACTTCAGCAAGCGGAGTGATACAAATGGTGAAACAGCTGTTGCAGTTCTGTTGAAAATTAATATCAAAACTCTTATCAGATTCAAGGACCAGAAAGATTTTTTTTTTTTGCCCAGGGATTCTCAATTTCAGTGTGATATAACATACATAAATAAATACAATATAAATAATTGTCTCGCACACTTTAATGGCCATTGAATGGAACATATACACTCCCTTCAAACTGGAATCATGGCTGAATATCCTGTAAAGGCCAGTTCGCCGGGCACTTACGGTCGAATATAACAAACCTCTGACGCGATACGAGAAACGTACTGAATGTACAGACGGGGGGTCGCGAGGACTGGATTTGAGAACTGCTGCTCTAGGGCTTATGTTTTTAATAAATAGTAAATAACAAATTCAAAGTATACCATCTACACATCTGCTCTACTTTCTCACAACACTGTATTAACATGCATATGAATAAACGATCTGCATTATGTTGTACACTGAAGAAAGCAGTTGTGTGGCACAGGTTTGCAATCACAATTTGATATTTATTAGATTAAATCTTTTTTTTATTAATTTTTATATTATGAAAAGTCCAATAAAGGCACCATCTAAAATGTGTTTTAGAACTGATTACATTTGAAGAACTTGGGTTGGTCTAAATGGAGTTAGTAATGCATTTCTCACTCAGGAGTGACACGTTCTGCCTCACTGGGAGTATTACAGTAATGATCTATGAGGCAGAGGAGCCAAACATGACTGTAATGCCCTACACCGCACGCGCAGGAGAAGATACAGAGATCATCTGTCCTCACTTGAAATATTTCAAAAGGTCAGAAAATCCAAAGTGGTACAAGGTAGGTCACTGCACATTGTGGAAAACATGTAAATAAATATTTGAATTGAAAGGACCGAAATGTTTGAAAAATGTATTAATTTACAGGATTTTCAGAGCACAGCTCTCCCTATTGGCAAAGGACAGTATACAATCGAGAGAGGCATCATTCTGGCCATCAAAAACATCTCTGTAAAAGATGAGGGCTTCTACACTTGTAGGCTAAGTGTGATTTTCAACAATACCCAGTATAATGTGAGCAGGACCTGGAGAGTTCAAGTGTCAGGTAAATAAATTCCCTACATTGTGCTTACTGTGTCATACGAATGGTTCTGCCACTGCTTTATAAACCTGTCAGATAGTTGGGCAAATGATGACATCTTTTCTTTTTCAGTCCCAGTATCAGATGGTGCTGCACCAGAAGCGGTCACCTCTAACAGTCTCAGTGCTTTCACATGCAAGTATCAGAGATACTTATCAGTATTTAACCAACATATTGATCTAAAATTGATTAAAATAACCATTTGAATTCTACTCCCTGGTAATTTCACATTTTCTCACAGCATCGAGTCATTCATTCCCTTACATTGTCTTTCCTGCAAACGGATCCTTCATTGAAAGTCATTTAGGTGAGTCTACACTGCTAACATTATTGATTTACAGGGGAAGTCGTGGCCTAATGGTTAGAGAGTCGGACTCGTAATCCAAAGGTTGCGAGTTCGAGTCTCGGGCCGGCAGGGATTGTGGGTGGGGGGAGTGACTGTCCAGCGCTCTCTCCACCTCAATACCACGACTGAGGTGCCCTTGAGCAAGGCACCGAACCCCCAACTGCTCCCCGGGCGCCGCAGCATAAATGGCTGCCCACTGCTCCGGGTGTGTGTTCACAGTGTGTGTGCACGTTGGATGGGTTAAATGCAGAGCACAAATTCCGAGTATGGGTCACCATACTTGGCCGTATGTCACTTCACTTTCACTTCACTTTCACTTTATTGTCAGATTTTTAGATTATATATTTATGTGCAGGTCACACATTGCATGACACTGTCCATATTATATGACAGTATTCTGTAACACTAATAAACAAAATGTACTGTAATTAATCCCTACTCATTTGAATTGGACACACTTTTGGACTAGTTGGACTGGTTTACAGCCCAGTAATAGACAGTGAAAAAATAGGCTATATAGTAAAACACTGACATAATTAACAAGTTCACACTTTATAATAATCCTTGAGTAAAATGACAGTAAACAGATTTGCTTTATCTTGACTTGACTTGAGCATGAACTTTAATTTCCCAGAAGTTAATAATAAATTGTCATAAAGCAAATAGTACATTTTGATTGCTTACATTCAATTTAATTGACTAATAATTCATTCAAGTACTCCCCATAAAGGGCTTTCTGCACAACCTCATCTCTCTCACCTATGTGGACTGATTTGGTCAATGAAAAATGGAATATGATTTTAAGTACTGAATCATTAATTCTCTGTAAGAACCTTCCCACAGTGAGTGAATGAGGCCAATGTTTGTTAACTTACTGTAATGTAGTGATTATCAGACAGTTACTTAACAACCTTTAATAGTACTGTTAACTTGCAGGCGCACATTTGGTGATCCGGTGCATGGTGTCTGTTGGAAACCAATTGGCTCAGTCCACAGATGTGACATGGATTGTTAATGACCAGCCACTTGAAAACTCTTACCTGGGTGGACGTGCATTTCAGACAGATAAGAGGTAACCTTGATGCCTGCATTGATCCATCTGAAAATTGTGTGTGAAAAACGGACAAAGGTGTGATCTAGATCAAGAGTGGTCTAGGCACTTTGGTGAGAATGCAGCGATGGTGAGGTGATGCAGAAGTGCAGAAGTGAGTCCGGTGGCAGGCAGGGCTCGTTGCAGCAGCTATGCATAAGATAAAACTAAAGAATGATTTCTACTTTTATGTTGTAGCCTCAACACAGTGTTGTAGTGTTCTAAATGTCACAGTGGAATACTGAGGACCAAAAGAGCAAAGTCATTTCAACAGACAGTTTGTAGAAAATCAGAAAGCACAAAAACAGTCAATAAGCCACAGAGTATTGGGGCAGAGGAGGCTGAAGGCAAGGTTAGGGCCGGGCAAAGGTCAGAGCTGGGAAACAGTCTGAAAAGGGCAGATAGGCCAAAGAGCAAAGCCAAGGGCAAGGTCAGGGCCAGGCGGAAGTTGACAACCAGAGATAAGCCAAACCAAGGGACTTGACTGAAACAAGAGAGCAGAGCAGTCCAAATACAAGGAGATACAGGCAAACCTCAGGCAGGGCAGAGAGCTCTAGCACACACAGATTAGAGAAAACAAACGTCCTGACAATAATGGAGAATACTTTCATCCAATACTCAGCAGCACTAAGTGAATTTTAGCATCACACAGACATGATGTGTTTTCAGTATCTCAGGAGAGCATCTGGAGGTGCAGCTGGTTATCCTTGAGCTTCTGGAAGAGGACCATGGGACGGAATTGAAGTGCATATGTCAAAACAAAGACCAGAAACAGGAAGTTGTCACTCAAATCAAACTGGAAGGTGGGTAACCGTTGACCAGAGGGGCTACTGTATGCTCAGGACAGCAGTGTTTTGGTTGCCTGCAAACGCAGCCTTTTGAAAGCGGGTTTCAAATGCAAGTTTTTGAAAATGCTAATGTTGTCTCTGTGTAAACTATGAAAGCTAATACTACTAATATTAATATAATACTACCAAGTAATATTGATTGCTATGAGAATATGAAGAGACTTTCGACCAGTTTAACAAAAATGTTTCTAGAAAAAAAATGCCTACCCTATCTTTCACATTGTACTGTTTTGTACATTGAAGCTGAAAAAGAAAAATCAGAGAACCTGTAAATGTTAAGTCTATTATTCTATTTCACAATGTCTGTTTAGGTGTTTAAATTTGTCTGCTTCGATCTCTTTCTCATCCTCTCTTTAGACTCAGAGTCTGTGTGGTTGGTGGTAGCTGCTGCGTCCTGCTGTTTTATTTTAGTGGTGTGTGTTTTTGCATATCATTTGTGCCGAAGGCCACAGAAAAGATGGAACTATGTTCTGGCTCAACAGAACAGTGCCATTTGAAGATGGCTTCCACTTCTTCAACAATGCAACTATTCTCATCATGTTTTAGTTACTTTGATCTTTTGTGTTGAATTGGTCTTTTGCTTGAACTTTGTTTTCCTAGATCTCGGCTCACAGTTCCCTCTCTACTTGTTTGCGGGTGTTTCTTGTTTCTTGCCATCATTACTCCCATATACATACTCCTGTGTTTTTAGATCTTGTTTGGTCTTGTTCTGTATGTATATATACCTGTAGCTGGTGTGTGGTGAGCACACTGGCGCCGTTGTCCTGTGGCTGCCGTCGACTGGTGGTGGTCGAGGAGAGACTTCCCACATGATTGTAAAGCGCTTTGGGTGTATTGCAATACACAATAAAGCGCTATATAAATGCCTCATTCATTCATTCATTCATATATTGGCAAGCCTGGGTTCCTCATTTCCTTGTATTTTGCTTTAAAATAAAGCTGCACATGGATCCATACAACCTCTGCTTTTTGAGCTTATTTTCTCATCTTTTTCCCCCCCTTTTTTTTATAGGATATGATAAAATGGAAAATTTGATCAGATATTGGCAAACAACAAATCTGATTTAGCCATTATTTTTTATCTACAGCAATCTACCCCATTATTTCAGACATTTAACACATATTGTTACTCTTCCCCAGTTCCAGTCATTCAAGTCAGGTTTATTTGTATGCTGCTTCTCACAACACAAATAATTTTAAAGCATTTTGTGTGCCACAATCATCAGTGTATTCCTTGAAATACACACTTGTTTGTAAAATGTCCTCAAGAAACCCTTTAAAAGTATATAGTATAATTTTAATGCTAAAACTCATGTTTTTAAAATTCTGTTGCATTACTCTAGAAGCACCTGTCTTTTGGGGACGTAGGAGAACTGGAACAGAGCCAGCCTAACACCATCGGTGGCAAATGCTTTAAATGGTCTGTGCTCAGGCAAAGCTTTTAACACAATTGTATCCGAAAAGGTTCATTACGCAAAGCTTTTTAACACGGTTTATGTTGTGGCCATCTAGTGGTCATAAAAATGAAAAGTGCTGTGTTCCATTAAAGCCGCTGGTTTCTCATCTGGTTCTACAAATGATTCTTTGTTTTATTTTATTGTATTGTATATAAATAATGGTCATTGTCAAAGTCATTCATTTGTGTCGGTGTACTGGCAGTAAAATAAATGAAACATAAATTTATAAATTAAATCTGTGATCTGTCTATTTTAAATCTGCCTCAGTCCTTATTGTTATTTTGTAGGCAAAGTTAATTTGAGCTTAATGTTTAAATTATGATGTTGGGGAAAATTATAATGTATAATGCTAGCGCATTATAATGTAATAACGTAAAGTAAACAGCGCAGAGGTTGGCTTCGTTTGAACAGATACTGAAGCAGTCGCGTGGTTTTTGAGCGAACAAGCTTCACGGATCACGTGCTTTTGGCAAACCAGTCAAGCTCCAATTCAATGCTTTAGTTTGAAATGTGTTGTTTTTTGGTACAAGCTTCGCAGCTCTGGTGTTGATCACTATCTCTAACCATTAGAGCCACGACATTCAAACATTGCTTTGGATGTTAAAGTGCAAATTAACAGCTGATCACTCTTGTGGGTTTGCTACTGTTACAATGACAAATCGTAGAAGAGTAAAAACATTGGTATGATGTAAGCAACACAACTACAAGAAGTAAAACTGATAAAGGGTGTGTTAGATTTATAGTGTGTGTGTGTGAGAATAATCAGCATTGACAATAATCAGTCGTATTGGCAGCACCGAGGGCCCCCTAAATAAAATTCTGCTTAGGGCCCACAAAGTCTTCACCAACAAATCATGGTGTCACGCCGGGTCGGGGTGGGCACCTAAGTGATCGGCCATCACCCCTGACTTACACACCACCGTGAGGAGCCGCACCGCAGGACACAACAAGCGAGACAACAAAGGCAAGTATAAAAATTTCTTTATTCACTTAAAACAGCTCTTTAAAACGATTACTATAGTGGTTTCAACATTCTCTTCCATGGAGTCCGGGGGCAACAAGGGGAAGTACATATGCGTCACAGCTTAAGCAGACTTCTTCACAGGCTTCTTCACTGGACTCTCACAGCTTTAGAAAGCTCTTCACCGGACTCAGACAAAGAAGAGGGTACATATACCTCGCAGCTTTAGCAGGCTCCTCGCCTCGCAGCTTTAGCAGGCTCTTCACTGGACTCTCACAGCTTTAGCAGGCTCTCCACTGGACTCTCACAGCTTTAGCAGGCTCTCCACTCACAGCTTTAGCAAGCTCTCCACTGGACTCACAGCTTTAGCAGGCTCTTCACCGGACTCAGACAAAGAAGAGGGTACATATACCTCGCAGCTTTAGCAGGCTCCTCGCCTCGCAGCTTTAACAGGCTCTTCACTGGACTCTGGCGAGAAGAGGGTACATATACCTCACAGCTTTAGCAGGCTCTTGCAGCTGGATTCAAATAGAGAGAAAGGCGAGTATTTTCAACCACATCAGCGGGCCTTCACAGCTTTTAGCATCTTCTACAACTGGATTCGAACAGAGAGAGAAAGGGGAGTATTTCCAACCACATCAACGAGCATTCACAGCTTTTAGCGTCTTCTACAACTGGATCGTAAACAAAGAGACGAGTGCGTTCGCTAGAACCACCAATGCCTTCCGCAATTCGATCCCACACTCGTGTTTCACTTCAACCCACACAGGTAATCACACGTGAATATAAAACTCTGCAAATCTCACAACTCACAGAGAAGGCGCAGGCATGGGGTCTCGTCCACCACTTGCTGGTGCGAAGCTAGATGGGAAGCGGCTGCGAAGCACAAGTCACTCAATGCAGTCATAAATCCTCCACGACAGTTCCAATCATCATACAATTCCTTCAATCTCTCACTTTCTCCTTCAACCCGTCCTTCTCCTCGTCCAGATCCAAACCGCTCTCTTCTTCTCCCACACAAATACTCGATCGCTTCCGAGCGCCTTGAGTGCTCCCGAACTCCTCGAGCACTTCCGAACTCCTCGTGCCTCTCTCCCCGCGCTCTCCCCCCTCTCTCCCCGCGCTCTCCCCCCTCTCTCCCCGTGCTCTCCCCGCGCTCTCCCGGCGCTCTCCCCGCGCTCTCCCGGCGCTCTCCCCGCGCTCTCCCCGCGCTCTCCCCCCTCTCTCCCCGCGCTCTCCCCGCGCTCTCCCCGCGCTCTCCCCGCGCTCTCCCCGCGCTCTCCCCCCTCTCTCCCCGCGCTCTCCCCCCTCTCTCCCCGTGCTCTCCCCGCGCTCTCCCGGCGCTCTCCCCGCGCTCTCCCCCCTCTCTCCCCGCGCTCTCCCCGCGCTCTCCCCCCTCTCTCCCCGCGCTCTCCCCGCGCTCTCCCCGCGCTCTCCCCGCGCTCTCCCCGCGCTCTCCCCGCGCTCTCCCCCCTCTCTCCCCGCGCTCTCCCCCCTCTCTCCCCGCGCTCTCCCCGCGCTCTCCCGGCGCTCTCCCCGCGCTCTCCCCCCTCTCTCCCCGCGCTCTCCCCGCGCCGCGCTCTCCCCGCGCTCTCCCCGCGCTCTCCCCGCGCTCTCCCCGCGCTCTCCCCGTGCTCTCCCCGCGCTCTCCCCCCTCTCTCCCCGTGCTCTCCCCGCGCTCTCCCCGCGCTCTCCCCGCGCTCTCCCCGCGCTCTCCCCGCGCTCTCCCCGTGCTCTCCCCGCGCTCTCCCGGCGCTCTCCCCGCGCTCTCCCCATTTTCCATTTTCCCTTTTCCCTTTTCCCTTTCTCCGTTCTCCGTGCTTCCTCCGCCGCTGAACTCAGTCACAATGCCCTCTTATACTCTCCTCCTCCAACACGCGCCCCAATCACCACTCTAATCCTCTCACTCCCGCACCTGATCGCAATTCCCGTCATCAATTCCGTCATCCGCCCACACACCTAGAGCCGGCAGCCTACGCGGTCCCCCACTGGAAATGCTTCCTGCAGAAACTCGGGCTCCATTTCAGGTTCCTGCCTGCACAAAATTTGTCACCCGTGACAATGGTTCACCAAAAACTTTCATACAATTTCTTCTGAATTTGCAAAAAAAAAAAAAAAGTAGGAATAAATGAAACTACATGAATGTGGAAAAGCACAAATGGCCTTATAAACGTGTTCAAAGGTTATGTTTCATCTGATCACATTGTTACTGGTCTGGGACCTGTTCTTCATGCGTCGCTTATTACATCTGAGATGATTAAATATCTGGATTAAGTTGTCTAAGATTACTGCGCGTTCTCGTGTTCCCCGAAAAGCACAGCTGTATCGATCCTCGAAACCACGATCAGAAATGCAGCGATTGGCTGGCGGCAAGACAGCAACGTAATGACATCATATCATTAAAGACACCTGACGAAAAACTTGACAAATTTCTGGACTTTTATAAGGAAACAGCCAAGTGAACAAAACTACATAAATGTTATAATAGATAAATGAGATGTGCACTGTTTTTAATTTATTTGTAATTTTTTTTTACATGATTCCCAATTATTTATACTCATGATTTGTAGTATTTGTACAGGCTTTACATTTTTATGTCAATGTTGTAATTAGCAATTCATTTAATTTTATCTTTGAAGCAAATTTCTTATGTGACAGTATTAATTGAAGTTTCTTAGAGATCCAGTTATCTGCATCTCTGCTCTCCATCAAGCCTCTCCCATAATATCTGTCATCACTCAGAATTTATAGCATGTGTGTAAAGCCCAATTTATACTTCTGCGTCGAACCTACGCCGTAGCCTGCACAGAGACGCACAGGCCTGTGCCGTAACCTACTCCATACCTGATGTGCACCTCTCCAAATATCTAAAGCCCAATTTATACTTCTGCGTCGGACCTACGCTGTAGCCTCTACACCGTAAGCTGTGCGTCGGTTTTCATTTATACTTCTGCGTCACCGTCCACGTCGACGTGCAGTACACATGCGGACCGCTAGTCTGCAGTGTCCACGGACATGTTGCTTGTGAACCCGCAGTACCACGACAAAAGCCGAAGAAGAAGCGGCTGGTCGGAGAAGCATAGCCGTGACGGCGGCAAATAAATAACAAATCATTAAATCATTATTTAAATCTACAAAAAGGAGACAACAATGGAACAGGAGAAGACGGCATTCTTTCAATCTCCACAAGGACGTGTACCACAGCAGATCAACATTGTTTGTCATGGACTAGTGATGTATAATGCCATGTAGTATAATAAATGATAAGACACTTGTTCTTTGCTTTGTTTTATTTTAAATAAGAAGGTGTAACATTAAACTATATTACAGTGTTCATAAACGCACACAAAACTCAAGTGCATATGGAGGGAGGGGTTCTAGCAAACCCATCACAGCACTTGCGGTCCACGTAGAATTGACACGCTTTTATATTTTTGGAGAGGTGCATGTCAGGTACGGCGTAGGTTACGGCACAGGCCTGTGCGTCTGGCTGTGTCTATAGTATTATAGAATACACAACATCATTATATTATATTATTACATTGTTATATTATTTTCAAATTAATTTTTAAATTATTATTATTTTAAATTATTGTCCCTGGACCAGTAGGGTACACTTATAATAAAGTTGCGGTGGCTAGGACAGCTTTTAAAGGAACACTCCACTTTTTTTGGAAATAGGCTCATTCTCCAACTCCCCCAGAGTTAATAAGTTGAGTTTTACCGTTTTTGAATCCATTCAGCCGATCTCCGGGTCTGGCGATAGCACTTTTAGCATAGCGTAGCATAGATCATTGAATCCGATTAGACCAGTAGCATCGCGTTCAAAAATGACCAAAGAGTTTCGATAGTTTTCCTATTTAAAACTTGACCCTTCTGTAGTTATATCATGTACTAAGAGCGGCGGAAAATGAAAAGTTGCGATTTTCTAGGCCGATTTGGCTAGGAACTATACTCTCATTCCGGCGTAATAATCAAGGAACTTTGCTGCCGTACCATGGCCGCAGCAGGCGCAGTGATATTACGCAGCGCCTGAAAGTAGTCCCCAGCTAGGTAACTAGTTATAATATAGTTGGGGACTACTTTCAGGCGCTGCGTAATATCACTGCGCCATGGTACGGCTGCTAAAAGCTACATCTTCAGGACCTTCTTCAAAATCATGTTCTTGGTCATTGTTTTCGGGGCCGTCCATGGCGTCGTGTTCATACCCGTGTTCCTGACCTTCCTCGGCAGTTGTAGTAAGAGTCGTGTAAAAAATAAACAAAATCTCCCAGAGCACAGTGACACAAGTGAGCAGAGAGTAAAAGCAGTCATGAGTCCATCTGCACAGCATATGAATGTATGGTGTACTGATCCAGACTGTTACTGAGCTTACTGTTCTGAACAGTTTGAGTACTGAATTTATTAATCGAGGTTCATTTCTGAATGCACTATTGTGCTCTGGTTTTCCCCACAATGCACATGTGAACTGGATGCAGACTCAATTGTCCGTAGGTGTGTATGTTCACCCTGTGATGGACTGGTCATCCATCCTGGCTGTTTTCCAACCTATATCCTGAGACACTGGGAAGGGCTCCAGCAACCCTGCACAGGACACACACTTTAGACACTGGATTCATGAACGTTTTCTTTTTGCATGAGATCTATATGATTCTTAAATTGCAGTCATTCTGTTATGTTTATATGTATACACTGCATTTTACGTGTTTTTGTGAAATTTATATTTTAATACAGTTTGTCCTTTTTATTATTTTCATAAATATGATTATAAATGTAGTCATATTTCATGTGCATCTCTGCATTTTAACAAATTTGCATTTGTAATCCAGTTACATTGATTAAAGCACATTACTGAATTTTATTTTCTTTAAAAGAACTTGATCTCAGTGAGCGATGTATGACACAGAATGTGCGCAAATGTATAAATGTTCCCTCCCTGAGCAGATGCAATGTTTCCTGTTCCTCATCAATGCTTCAAGGTAGAAATATGAGGAAGCCAAATGAATGAAGCACTAATGTAAATCTTAAAATTTAGGCCGATCTAAAATTAGGATATGCTGTCACACCAGAGGACATGATTTTCAGAGACAAAAAGTATCAAGTTCCTACACTTTCAGAAATATATGGATGAAAAAAAAAGATAGCCATTTACTAAAATAGACCCTTGCACAATTTTGCCAGATGTATTTATTAACATTTTTATGCTTTTATTTTTCATTTATAAAAGTTGTAATTTTTTTCTGCAATATATTCCTTTTTTATTTATTTATTTTTTATTAGGAGTGCAAAGCATACAACATATGGTGAATACAAAACATAAAAACAGCAATAGAACAGCAATGATGATAGCAATTAAATTAAACAGCAATGACAATCTGAATAATAGTAGTAGTATTCAATTAGTATTAACATGCATAATAATAATGATAATACTAAAGATGGTGATGATAACAATAATATTCTGTGATGACAGCAACAAGGGTGTGGTGCATTAAGATCAGTATGCGGTGCATTAAAAACGTGTGGTATATGTTGGGTACAGATTTGGTTTAGTTATATTTATATATTTTAAGTATATTTAGTGTTATGATCTTCATTAAACTGTTACCGTCCTTATACAAAACATGATCCTATCAACACCATCTTATTACTGCTCAATGTTTTTGTGATTTTAATAATGATGATGATCAGTGTTGGGCACGTTACTTTAAAAAAGTGTAACCCAGGGGGTTAACCAGCCATCCAGATTTAAAAAAAAAAAAAATTTTTTATCACTAATACATTCTGCTAACTAGGCTAGTTGAGCGGTTTCATTGAGTCTGGGATAAAGCTGAATTAGGTTATCTAAATACCAAACATGCAAAAAAGCATTGAGTCAGCTTTATATATCCCAGTGTAAATGATGGCACCTCACGTTACAGTCAGAGTAATTGTTTTATGAGCTAACAGGAAGTGTTTTCCAGGTAATGATTTCTAGCAAAATAAAGTGTTATACTAGTCAATCATTAGCTATTTTTCTACATTTCTTCCTCCTTTAACTAAATAAATATAGGGTAGACTCAACCTGTCAATATTTTCAACAAGACAAGGCTCTACATGAGTATTTGGGTAAGTCAAATTTCTTCATTTCATTTGCATTTTATTTTTCTCCTATATTATATTGGTCAATAATACAATAAAACACAACCCCTTGCCTTACTTTTACAGACACATTATTCTGTGCCAAAACTGGAAAAACTTAACAAAAGACATTAATAAACAGTTTATCAATAAAATATGCTATAAATATTCTTAAAATAATAAATATAAGAACTTAATAATCATTTCATACAAGTGAAATCTACTTTAAATAGTCACATATTTACATTAGCTGTATTAAAATCAGATTTTCAGGTTGTCTCTTTGTATTGTACAGGACATTTTTCTAGCTGACTAATAATAAAGGCTAAAAATATTGTGTTTTTTTCCCTTTAATTTTTATCTTCTGAAAGACATACTGAAATATTAAATTCCATGTGGTAATATTTGGTTAATTAACTGATAACCTAAATGTTAATTCTTCCTGTC
The DNA here is from genome assembly GCA_036784905.1 of Acrossocheilus fasciatus. Lineage (NCBI taxonomy): Eukaryota > Metazoa > Chordata > Actinopteri > Cypriniformes > Cyprinidae > Acrossocheilus > Acrossocheilus fasciatus. Next base: position 49,619 of record CM071946.1, on the reverse strand, counting down.
TACAGACTGTAAAATCAAATGTATCTGCACACTCGGCACATGAAACATGATGGATGGTGATGTAGAAATCGCTGTTGTTGGCATTGGATGCCATTTTCCTGGAGGTAATTGTCAATAATTTCCATTATTTCTTCATGTATTATTTTGTCCTAAATTATATCTACATCATACGTTCTATTGTGTTTTAGGGGAGGGACTTGAAAACTTCTGGATAGTCCTGCTTCATGGAGAGAACTGTGCAATTCAGATACCAAAAGACAGGTTTCATCTCTCTCAATGGTATGATCAGGATGAGAGTAAAGCAGGGAAGACAAACACAGCAAAGGCAGCACTCATCGATGGGTAAGACTTCAATTAATTTGCCCTCATAAAAAGAACTTATGATGTTCACTTATGTTCGTCAAGTCAAAAACTGTCAAATTTCAATAATACATGAGCGTTTATAGATCTGTCACGGACCCTCTGGCTGAAATGCTCCATTTTGGTGCCCGATTGTAGAGTGCCGGTCCCCATCTGATCTGGGGCCTCATTTATAAAGCGTGCGTATGCTCAGACTTGATCTTAGAGTGTGCGTACGCTTAAATCCACACCAGCGCTCATATTTGTAAAAATGATCTTTGACGTGGAAAAGTGCTTAGCATCACGTCAGGGTCTGAGCAGACATACACACTTTTTATTGTCTGAGTGCTGCAGGTTTTTGAAAATATAAGCTGTTCTTGCAGCTTGCTGTTCTAAATTTTAATGATTGGTGATATTTTACAGTATATATTAATGACATTAATTTCTCTCTCATTAATTTTTTTTGATCAAGTAGTGCGGTAGCGTCAACAAAAGCTAACGTTACATTTTCCAAAGAAAGCATTCTGAAACTCAGGCTCAACTCAGAAATATAACAGCTACGGATCACTGATCCTGGATCAGTAAGTGACGCCACAGACACTAAAGCTCGTAACGCCATTGGCTCCTCAAACTGTCAGTCAAACCTCATTATTCCTCCCACCTCTCTCGTCAATGAAGTGCGGCGCGCAGTTTAGAGCATCTCAGCTTGTTTGTAGTCTGAAGGTAAATAAAGAACTGTTGATTCAATAAGTACAGTGGTTTCTTTACTCAAAAAACACTTATGAAGGTGTTTTTTTTTTTTTTTTGAGTAGCGGAGAAGAGTTTCTAGTTTTAGTCTAGCATTTGTTGTCGCAAAACGCTGAATCTTTCATAATATGATACTTTGGCCAAATAACAGAAAAAAACTGAACGCCCACATAATGACAGAAAACTGGGGAAAACCGGACACGAGTCAGGAAAAAAAACATTTGCTGGTCAAAAGCTTCGTATTTGAACTTGATTTTGGTGAAATGTTTATATCAATACCTAATGACACATGCAACGATGCAAATAAACAGTCTATCTGTAGGCCTAAACATCTATATGGTAACACTATACAATACGATTTCATTAAAATACATTTGTTACAGTATTTATTAATCTTTGTTAATGTTAGTTAATGAAAATACAGTCGTTCATTGGTAGTTCATGTTAGTTCACAGTGCATTATTAACAAATGTTAACAAACAACTTTTGATTTTAACAATGCATTAGTAAATGTTGAAATTAACATTAAGATAAATGCTGCAGAAGTATTGTTCATTCTTAGTTCATGTTAACTACACTAGTTAACTAATGTTAACTACTGAACCTTATTGTGAAGTGTTACCATTTATATAAGTGTATCTGTATACAATAAAGCCACAATACCAACTACAAGGAGGTTTCCAGCCGACAGCAAAAATTAATTTTGCCTATGTTACAATTTGAGGTCAGTCTGGCCCTGTATTTGATACTGATTATGTTGCCAAATTGCTGTGGAACAGCTGTTGAATAAACAATTAAACTGAACATGCCTGTCTATCTGCTTGACTGACAGTTGTATTGATCACTGAGAGAGCATTGACTTGATATGATGTTGGTTCAATAGAATTTAAATTTTTTTTTTTTTAAATAGCTTGGATGTAGTAAACTACTTTTGTCATGTTGCCGTAGCTTAGCTTGCTACATTTCCCAGGGCTGTAGCTTTAGTGTAGTTAAGCTTCATTTAAAGAAGAGTAACTGTTAGCTTAGGTCACTACATTTTCCAAGTAGCTTGACCAACACTGGTAATGTGTTTATAGTTTTGCAGACTTGGTCTAAAGATTAGGCATATGAGTGAATAGTTCCACTAAGTGGGCCTCAAGTATCACTTAAGTGTTAAAGAAATTAAAAAACAAAAAACAAAAAAAAAACTGTAAAGTATTTTTTAAAGATATTTAAAAATGTTTGCTGCATTGTTAAAAAAAAAAACAAAGAAAAAAAACAACCCCTACTTATAAAATTGTGATTTGAGAGAAAAACAAACAAATCATGTAAGCTCACGTCGCATTTTATTATTACATTCAGAAATAATGTAGCCTAGGCTAAAATGCGACATTAAAAGCAAAATGTTTACCAACCTTATAAACAGCATATACATATCTATAATAAACACAGTTATTAGTTTCCTTTTCTTCACAACAAATCATCTAAAGTTAGGCTATGTGTTTAAAAACATTATTAAATTAAGTTAAGGTGAAACTGATGCCTACCTCTCTCATTTGGCATGAATCCAAATGTTTCCATATTCACAACATATCTGGATACTAATATATTATTTATTATGGGCTTTATACTTCACTTGCATTTCGCAAACATCATCCTTTGCATTGGCTATAAGTAAACAGCACAGTGAGGCGGTGGTCATGCTGAACGCAACAGACTGTACAATGGAGCAGTGTTACTTTTTATATGTTTCTTTAACTGTACTATATTTTGATTATGAACTGGCTGCAATGTCACAAAATATGTTGTGTCTGTGTGCTTGTGAGGTGCCGGCATGATGGTCATACTGCTGATTGGTCATATTGCTGATTGGTCATACAGATAGACGCATCATTCAAAACTGTCAAGCTTTTGCAACATAAATAAAACTGTAAAATAAATGGCAGCCATGTCACCCTGTAGCCCGAGACTGGTTACTCACTGAAGCTAAGCAGGGTTGAGCCTGGTCAGTACCTGGATGGGAGACCTCCTGGAAAAACTAGGTTGCTGCTGGAAGAGGTGCTAGTGAGACCAAAGGGGTGCTCACCCTGTGGTCTGTGTGGGTCCTAGTGCCCCAGTTCCTTGCCAAATTCACCCACTGGCCTCTGACCATCATGGCCTCCTATCAATCCCCATATCTGCTGATTGACTTTATCACTCTGTCTTCTCTCCACCAATAAGCTGGTGTGTGGTGGGCGTTCTGGCACGCTATGGCTGCCTTTGCATCATCCAGGTGGATGCTGCACACTGGTGGTACAAATACATTCCACAAATAGAAAAGTTTGTAGCGCCAAACACAAAAATCCAGTAGGCAAATAACATAAGGTGCGTAGATAAAAAATATCTGCTGCACACTCACAATGTAAAGTGTTTTGGTTGCCTAGAAAAGCGCTATATAAATGTAAGGAATTATTAACTATAAATAAAACTGTAAAGGTTTTGCAAAATAATCAAAACTAGCTACTTTCTGCTATCTCATTTACCTTTCTGTGAACTTCGCGTCACAATAAACCAAAACTCGGCACATTTTTTTCTTCCATTTTGAGATTTAAGTGAAAATATATGGGACCCTGGAGCACAAAACCAGTCTTAAGTTGCAAGGGTATATTTGTAGCAATAGCCAAAAATACATTATTTGGAACAAAATTATAGATTTTTCGTTTATGCCAAAAATCATTAGGATATTAAGTAAAGATTATGTTCCATGAAGATATTTTGTAAATTTCCTACCGTAAATATATCAAAACTTGATTTTTGATTAGTAATATGCATTGCTGAGGACTTTAAAGGACATATTTAAAGGTGATTTTCTCAATATTTAGATTTATTTTACACCCTCAGATTCCAGATTTTCAAATAGTTGTATCTCGGCCAAATATTGTCCTATTCTAACAAATTTATTTATTCAGATTTCAGATGATGTATAAATCTTAATTTCGAAAAATTGACACTTAAGTCTGGTTTTGTGGTCCAGGGTCACATATTTCGTGTATAGGCCAATATAGGATATTCCTTACATGTAAGCCTATAGTTTTTTTTTTCTATTTTCTCTGCTCACAGAAGCACTGCAAGTGCGTGTGATCTGTTGAATCCATCTTACACTATCCTCGGATAAACTCTAACGCTGGGGCATTGCCACTGCGACTTACTTGTGATGAGTTCACAGCTGAGCGGGCATTTCACTCACTGGTTGGATGCATCACCATCACATTTGCATAGACCCTACTACTTGAATTAGAGATTGGTTGACAGAAAAATGCAAATATTAAATGGAATGATAAAATATTGTTATTAACCAGTTAATGACCATTTCAAATTTTTGATTCTAAAATTGGATTTGGTTTCTGTGTCTGGTTCTGTCAAAATTTAGTTTGTTTCCGGTTTTTCATTTTCGTTCCTTGAACCGGTTCAGAACCCCGCTTTCTACTAAGTTTTATTGTCTGAACTCCAAAAGCAATAACTCCATAATTTTTCCTTTTATTCTGTGTAGCTTGAATGAGTTTGACCACAAGTTCTTCGGCATCACTGATGCCGAATCGATCAGCATGGACCCTCAGCACAAACTTTTGCTGCAGTGCAGCTACAGAGCACTAGAGGATGCTGGGATACCAATGGAAAAGGCCAGTGGAACGCGAACTGGAGTATTTTTGGGTAACATACAAGTTAAATAAGAAAGTAACTTTTGGTGTCTTTTAATCCTAGTGAAAAAGTATATGCGCTGATTGCATGGGAAGTACCTTCGGAGCAACCTGTGGTTAAGATGCCTTGCTAAATAGCAGTTCACAAAACAATCAGTTAACAAGGTTCACTTGTCCTGACCTCAAAATGTGAGCTCGTGCTTTATTTTCTTTGTGTCACAGCACAAATAGCAGGTAACTGGATGGTTGCGTGTCCGAGCCCTGCAACTAATGTCACCTTGAGCAAGGCACTTAAACCCAGGTTTCACTGTAATAGGTATATAGTGGTGGTGGATAAAAGCATATCGTGAGCTAACATGTCTATTATGCTTTTTTGTTTGTTTGTTTTTCAGGCCTAATGAACAGAGACTTTGAGATGGCAAATGGGGGGATTAATCCAAAATACATAGACCACACTGCTGGTACTGGTGTCGCAATGAGCATAGCTGCCAACCGCATCTCATACACATTCAACTTCACTGGGCCCTCACTGTCCATCGACTGTGCATGCTCCTCATCCCTGGTTGCCCTTCACTTAGCTTGTCAAGCCATAAAACAAGGTAATATTCACAAATATGTACGTAAGCCCTGTGAATCAATTTATTATATGTGTACTAATATATGGTACTTTGCAAAAGACATTACATTCTTCATGTTTTAAGTATTTATTAAGCTTAGTGTGCAGTAAGGAAATATCAACTATAGATTTTCAAGCATTCCTTTTGCAAATAGAGTAGTTATGAAAAGTAGTCCCACAACAGATGGTATGACCAACACAGAGATCTGATATCAACATGATTGTGTTGGTCTGGGGTTACATGGAGAGACAGAATCAATTGCAATTAAAGCCTAAATACCAACCTGTCCTCCAACCAATACGCCACATAGGTCGTTTGGCCAAATCCCTGAAATACGACCCATCAGACCGTACTGCAATTGTGCCCCTATCGGCAACAGGACATTTTCATATTAATGTTTTGTACTCTTTTGTCTCCGTCTTAGTTCGGAATTCTTGCAGCTCAGTTGGTAGAGCATTGTGTTATACGACGATATGTAATCATGCGATCATGGGTTTGACCCCAGAGAATGCACACGCTCATAAAATGTGCACTAAAAATCATGATTTTGCATGATTTCTGTAAGGGGTAGGTTTAGGGGTGGGGTTAGGTGTGGTCATTCATACGAATTAGCCACATAGTAAAATATGTACGAATTACTGAGAGATCAGTGTAAAAAGTCCACACATTGCATTTAAATAAACACGCATTTTGATTGGTAATGACAGTCGTACGTAATTTCATGACGATAGACGCAACACGACACTGTCATTATTTTTACGTGCGCTAGAGGGCTCTTAACTTTAAAACGTAAATATAGGTCGTAATAAGGCGCTTGTACAAATGAACTATATGGTCGTTTTTTAGTGGAGGACAGGCTCCTAAATACATAGCAGACCTGTAGCAACATCTTCAAGCTGTCTTATAATTGTATGCAGGTGTATCTAGGAAATAAATTCTGTGAAAAATCATTTTTCAGTACACTAATTTGTGTCCGTCAATTCATTTGATAAAATCTGCTTATGTTCCCTAGTAAAAAACAAGACAAGACAAGCTATAGCTCCTTGTTCCTAAGTTTTATTCAACTAATCAAACAAATTATTGGCCATTAGGCAGCCCCTAATGTGGTTAATCTGTATTCTGCTCAACAGGAGACTGTGAAATGGCCTTGTGTGGTGGTGTGTCCTGTATATTGGCGCCAACCATTTTTGTGGCTCTCTCCAAGGCAAAAATGATCTCCTCTGATGGAATAAGTAAACCTTTCAGCAGCAAAGCAGGAATCAATAACTTTGGGTTTGGTGGAACAAATGCACATGCAATTGTCAGACAATATGTGCAGTCAAAAAAACCAAATGCTCAGCTGATCAGCAAATCCCATCAGTTGTTTGTGGTCTCTGCAGCCTCCGAAAAGTCCATGAAAAATATGATTGAAGATACCGCAAAACAGATCAGTGCAGGGAAAATATCAGATCTACAGTCTTTACTGTACACATCTGCATGTAGAAGAAGTCACTTGAAACACAAATGCAGAAAAGTATTTCAAACATCATCATTGGCAGATCTGCAAGAGAAACTTACTGCTGCTGTAGAGAAAAAGTTTATACCCTCAAAGACAAACTCCAAGCTAGTTTTTGTGTTTTGTGGCAATGGTGTTACATACCAGGGTATGTGCAAGCAGCTCCTAAAACAAGAGACATTTTTCAAAGAGGAAATCAGAAAGATTGAAAGTCTGTTGCAAAGCTACAGACATTTTAATCTGATAGAAATGCTAGAAAGTGAATCAGGGAAAAGTACAGTGCTGTCTGATCCAAAGATTGTTCAGCCTCTTCTGTTTGCTATTCAGGTTGCCATTGCCAAACTTCTGAAACACTGGGGCATCAGACCTGATGCTGTTTTGGGGCACTCAATTGGAGAGGTCGCTGCAGCTCATTGTTCTGGTTTGTTGTCACTTGAAGATGCTGTGAAAGTCATCTACTATCGCAGTTCTTTCCAAAGCACTGTGACAGGAGGGAAGATGCTGCTAGTCAGTAATATGGCTGTTTCTGAAATCTTGAAAATTCTTCCATCTTACTCAGGACGGGTTTGTCTGGCTGCTTATAACAGCCCTCAGTCATGCACTCTCTCAGGAGATGCAGATGACATTGACAAGTTGCATCAGAACTTGAGCAACTCAGCCAGTGGGAAAGATTTGTTCCTTCGTATTTTGGATGTGCCTGCAGCATACCACAGTCACAAGATGGATCCCATTGTATCCAAAGTGAAAGAGAGTATAGGCTCTTTGCAGGCACATGATTTGGAGACAGAATTGTTCTCAACAGTGACAGGTGTTAGTATGTGTTCCTCAGATTTTATTTCTGGTGAATATTGGGCAAGGAATATCAGAGAGCCAGTTGAATTTGAACAAGCTGTGAAGTCTGCAGCTAAAAACAAAAGGAGTGTGATATATGTTGAAATTGGCCCAAGAAGGTCTCTGCAGAGGTACATCACTGAGACTCTGGGGAAAGACTTTACTGTGCTTCCCTCAGTGCAGCCTGAAAAAGATCATGAGACAATGCTTGCAGTTGTTTCCAAATTGTTTGAGCTTGGGGTCAAAGTCGACTGGGAAATGTTTTACAAAGGTTTTAAGGCTGAACCAATTCCCTACCCACGATACCAGTTTGATGATGTGAAGAAAGATGTCTTCACTTCTCATTTGCAGTTGATTGGTCCCCCTGGCAACCATCCAGTAGTTACACAAATGGGTACAGACAGTTCAACGTTTAGCTGTGATTTATCCTCTGAATCAGTGGCCTTCTTGCAAGACCACAAGCACAGTGGGGTTGCCATCATTCCTGGGGCATTTTACGCAGAGTTGGGCTTAGCAACTTCCATGGCATATGCAAAACCTAAGGTCCCACTAAGTTCTCTGCAGCTTAGTATAACATTCCAGAGCCCATACATTTTCACCAAGAATGCCCCAGAAATAAAGGTACAACTGGATCCACCAGAGCAGTTGGCAGATAACACATATAACTTCAAAATACAGTCTACTTCTGCAGTCTATGCATTTGGCACAGTAGAAGCAAAACCAGGTAGAATGCCTGAAGAACAGTTCATTTCATTAGAGTGTATTTCCAAAAGATGCACATCACACATGACTACTGAAGAACTCTACAAGCATCTAAGTCAAACAGGATTTGAGTATGGGTCTGTCTTCAAAAATAAGGCAGATGTTTATTGTGGGGAAGAATTTAGAGAGACTATATCTGTTTTGAAGGTCCCTAAGGAATTACTGCCTCAATTACATGACTATCACCTTCACCCCGTGGTCTTGGATTATGTCATGCAACTTGTTCCTGTAACTATAGGGCAAGACCTATCAGCAAGACCCCAATTTCCTGCGCAAATAGGAAGTCTGACAGTATTTGAACCATTGCAAGAGGAGATGGTTGCATATCTGAGAGCAGTGCACGTGGGTGAAGATGATTTTGACATTTGTGGCTGCTTAGCCAACAAACAGGGTAGGGTGTTGGTTGAACTCAGGCATGTGAAAATCAGAATGCTAGGAAGTCGTTCCCAAGTAGTTAAGGAGTACTTCTTCCATAACGATTTCAGTATGACCTCTGAAGTTGTCACGTTCAATACACCGATTAAGGCACTGGTCTTTTCTGACCGGGTAGGAATTTCTAAAGCTTTGCAACAGTACTTGGACCCAACATCTAGATATTTGTCTTCTTCAAACAGTTACACACTGTTAGAAGGTGGAGTTGAGCTTCTTTTGTCAAAACTGAAAATTTCAAGTGTAAAGAAAAACTTCCAGGAAATTTTGTTCATGTGGGGTGATGCAGACCTAACCACGCTGGAATCAGAGAAGGTCTTGGACAGCATGGCGGGGTGTTGTGAGATTTTCCGAAAGATTATCGGATATCTCAAAGCACTTAATTTCCAAGGTGATGTCAGAGTAATCACCTATAGATCCTGTCACGAATCCAGTCTGCACTTCCATTCACCCACCACCAGAGGTCACTAGCTCACCACATGGACTCCATTTCCCATCATCCAACACTGATCACAGCTGTCACAAATCACTCATTGCACTAATCACACGCACACCTGATCCCACGCACATACTGATCACACACGCTTTATAAGCCTTGGACTTTCTCTGCCTCTCTGCCGAGTATTGTATGCATTTACCGCTCCCCTAGCCGTAGCTACTCTACCAAGCCATTGTCAGTATTCCTAGTCTTTTATTTCCTGTTCACCTGTGTTTATTTCTACCCGTGTTTTCTGGATTAACCCCTTCCGTGCCATTCCGTGTTTCTGTATTGTTCTGCGTTTTTCACTCCCCTAGTGTTAGCTGCTTTACAGAACGTTTGTTATTTTCTAGTCTTGTTCCCTGTATTTACCCCTGTCTCACTGTTTGGACTGTTTATTCCCTTTCCTTGGATTCTAGCCCGTGTTCCCTGGATTATCTCTCTGCCTTGCCCTCTGGATACTGTTCGCCGATCGTTGACCTTCGCTTGCCCTAGTTTACTCTTTGTCTTGTCCCTGCCATACCCGTTTGCCATTGCTCGACCCTGCCTGTATTTGACTATGCCTGTTAATAAAAGCCTGCACATGGATCCGTACGCCTCTTGTCTCGTCAGCCACGTTACAGAATACTCGGCCACACGAGGATCCAGCGGCTTTTCCACGGAACCCTGGCCAGGTACGGACCCTTGTGACCAGCTGCTCGACCTGAGACAGGGGAAGTCATCTATTGAGGATTACGTCACTCAGTTCTGTGAGTTATGTTATAGGGTCCCCTGGGATGAGGTCGTGTTAAAGGACATTTTTCGCTTCGGACTAACTGAGCCCATTAAGTCATATTTACCTGAAGGGAAGTTTGATTGTAAGCTAAAGGACTTTATGGACTATGCTTTGCTGTGTGCTGGCTCTTCGTTTACTGTGGGTGTCGCGGAAGAGGAGCGCGACACCGCGTCTACGACGGTAATGGTGGACGCACCAGAGCACGCTCACAAAATGGCGGCCACAGCAACACCCGTTCAAGTCAAAGCTAATCATCACGAGTCAAGCCAAGTCACAGCTGATCTTCATGAGCTAAGTCAAGTCATTGTTGATCGTCACGAGTCAAGGCAAGTCGAAGTTGATCTTAAAGAACCAAGTCACATCACATTTGATGTCAGAGAGTCAGGCCAAGTCACAGTTGGTCGTCATCAATCGAGTCACGTCTCAGCTGATCACCCAGAGTCACATCACATCTCAGCTGATCGTCCAGAGTCACAGCAGCACGTCACAGCTGCTCGTCCAGAGTCACAGCAGCACGTCACAGCTGCTCGTCCAGAGTCACAGCAGCTCGTCACAGCTGCTCGTCCAGAGTCACAGCAGCTCGTCACAGCTGCTCATCCAGAGTCACAGCAGCTCGTCACAGCTGCTCGTCCAGAGTCACAGCAGCTCGTCACAGCTGCTCGTCCAGAGTCACAGCAGCTCGTCACAGCTGCTCGTCCAGAGTCACAGCAGCTCGTCACAGCTGCTCGTCCAGAGTCACAGCAGCTCGTCACAGCTGCTCGTCCAGAGTCACAGCAGCTCGCCACAGCTGCTCGTCCAGAGTCACAGCAGCTCGCCACAGCTGCTCGTCCAGAGTCACAGCAGCTCGCCACAGCTGCTCGTCCAGAGTCACAGCAGCTCGCCACAGCTGCTCGTCCAGAGTCACAGCAGCTCGCCACAGCTGCTCGTCCAGAGTCACAGCAGCTCGCCACAGCTGCTCGTCCAGAGTCACAGCAGCTCGCCACAGCTGCTCGTCCAGAGTCACAGCAGCACGTCTCCGCTGCTCGTCCAGAGTCACAGCAGCACGTCTCCGCTGCTCGTCCAGAGTCACAGCAGCACGTCTCCGCTGCTCGTCCAGAGTCACAGCAGCACGTCTCCGCTGCTCGTCCAGAGTCACAGCAGCACGTCTCAGCTGATCTCCTAAAGTCAAGTCACCTCACGGCTGATCATCCAGAGTCACAGCCCGTCACGGCTGACACACCCAGATCATCAAGGTCAGTCTTCCATTTTACCAGTTTGATGTCTAGTTTGAGGGATGTACCGCTGGTGTCTGCACGCACGGCTGGTATCCCCAAACCAACTCACTCTAACCCTCCTGTTCTTCTGCATATTCCCCTGTCTGAGGCACTTCCCCGGATGGGAATCGCTTTGTGTTGCGTTTGGGCTGCGTACACCACCGCAGAACTGCCCAAGGTGGTGGCACCCAGCAATGAACTCTCCCTGTGTCCTGAGTTTACCACTGTAGAACCTCCAGAGGTGGTGGCAACCACCGCAGAACCTCCAGAGGTGTCAGCGGTATCTGTCTATGAACTTTCATTCTGTTGTGTTGCGGTCAAAGAGACCATTACTGAACTCTCCCTGTGTCCCATGTTTACCACTGTAGAACCTCCAGAGGTGGCGGCAACCGCCGCAGAACCTCCAGAGGTGTCAGCGGTATCCATCAATGAACTCTCGTCCTGTCCTGTCATGGCTATGGAGGCCATCTACGAATCCTCGTCCTGTCCTGTCGCAGCCAGAAGGGCTGTTCCTGAACTCCCGTCCTGTCCTGTCATGGCTATGGAGGCCATCTACGAATCCTCGTCCTGTCCTGTCGCAGCCAGAAGGGCTGTTCCTGAACTCTCGTCCTGTCCTGTCATGGCTATGGAGGCCATCTACGAATCCTCGTCCTGTCCTGTCGCAGCCAGAAGGGCTGTTCCTGAACTCTCGGTCTGTCCTGTCACGGCTATGGAGGGCGTCAATGAACTCTCATCCTGTCCGGTCGCAGCCAAAAGGGCTGTCCCTGAACTCACGTTCTGTCCTGTCACAGCTATGGAGGCCTTCAAAGAACTTTCTGTGTCCCCTACCTCAGTCCTTGTGTCTGTGCATGTTCTGTCTTCTCCTTGTGTCTCTGTCCTCCCTAGGTCCCAGGCTCTGCTGTGGGTTCCTGCTCCGCCATGGTGGTCTGCTGTCTGGCTCTGGTGGTCTTCTGCACCACCGTGGAGATCTTCAGTCCCGTCTGGTCCGCCCTGGTGGGCTCAAGTCCCGTCTGGTCCGCCCTGGTGGGCTCAAGTCCCGTCTGGTCCGCCCTGGTGGGCTCCAATCCCGCCGGCTCCGCCCAGGTTTCCTGTTTTCCTGCCTTGGTCCCCAGTCACTCCACTTCCACATGGACCTGGCCCTCCATCCCTCCCCCTGTTCCACCTCCGCTCCACCTCCCTCCTGGAATACTGACTGTGTGGAGCGTCTGGAAGCCGCTCTTTGGGGGGGGGCTCTGTCACGAATCCAGTCTGCACTTCCATTCACCCACCACCAGAGGTCACTAGCTCACCACATGGACTTTCACTCCACACACCACATGGACTCCATTTCCCATCATCCAACACTGATCACAGCTGTCACCAATCACTCATTGCACTAATCACACGCACACCTGATCCCACGCACATACTGATCACACACACTTTATAAGCCTTGGACTTTCTCTGCCTCTCTGCCGAGTATTGTATGCATTTACCGCTCCCCTAGCCGTAGCTACTCTACCAAGCCATTGTCAGTATTCCTAGTCTTTTATTTCCTGTTCACCTGTGTTTATTTCTACCCGTGTTTTCTGGATTAACCCCTTCCGTGCCATTCCGTGTTTCTGTATTGTTCTGCGTTTTTCACTCCCCTAGTGTTAGCTGCTTTACAGAACGTTTGTTATTTTCTAGTCTTGTTCCCTGTATTTACCCCTGTCTCACTGTTTGGACTGTTTATTCCCTTTCCTTGGATTCTAGCCCGTGTTCCCTGGATTATCTCTCTGCCTTGCCCTCTGGATACTGTTCGCCGATCGTTGACCTTCGCTTGCCCTAGTTTACTCTTTGTCTTGTCCCTGCCATACCCGTTTGCCATTGCTCGACCCTGCCTGTATTTGACTATGCCTGTTAATAAAAGCCTGCACATGGATCCGTACGCCTCTTGTCTCGTCAGCCACGTTACAGATCCTCTGAGAGCACAGTGGACTCCATAAATTCTGGGTTTGTTCTGTCAGGTATGACAAGAGCATGTGCAGCTGAGTTGCCAGAACTTAACTTCCAGATGATAGACATTGGTTCTGGCACTTCTGAAGACATCAAAGCTTTGGTTCAGGTCCTCAGATCATACCCCTGCCACAAATATCCAGAGCTAGTAGTGAAGGAAGGCAAAATTCTTAAACCTGAAATCACCCACACACCTTTGCCAACCATGACGATGTCTTCAAGAAATGTCCACATGTTGCACGATGAAGAGGTCTTCGTCTTGCAAACATCTGACCCATATATAATGACAAATCTGTCAGCAACGCAAATGGATAATTCCATTGAACTCAATCAAGGAAAAAACATTGAGCTTCGCCTCAGTAAAATCTGTGTTCATTCATCAGACTACTTTCCCGTCAGCATTTCTGACCTGAATTATGGTCAGACATTGTATTGGAACAAGCACACAACTGAAAACCATAAGCTCTTAGCCCTTGACTTCAGTGGCACTGTCACAGCTGTGGGTAAAGATGTCAGCAAATTAAAAGTTGGTGATCACATTGTGTCTTGTTACCCTGTGGCTGCCACTTCTAAAGTAGTTATCCCAGAAGCTGTTTGTTGCAAAGCAAAAAGGCTTTCATTCCTGAATGACATCCCTTGTGTCTCTTATTTGGTGCTGGCTTGGGAGATCTTGCACAAGGCCTTACCCAAGGCTAAACAGCAAAGGAAACTAGGTATTTTCTCCACTGTTCCTGATTCAGTTTTGATGAATGTGATAATTGCTATTGCAAACAGATTAGGTTGGAATGTCAAAGTGAGTACGCAGGCTGATCAGCTGTCTTGTGACTTCAATGAGGCTGTAGGAGCTGTTCTTCTACCTCCTTATAACCTAAAAACCACTGAACTAGCTAGCAGTGTTAGAGGCATCAAACACATTGTTCTAGTCTATGAAAACCAGACAGAACTTCCATTTAATACTACAGCATTCAAAGGTACAAATGAGGAAGTCCACTTCCATGCCCTCCTCATGTCCCAAATAATACAAAAAGGGTCTCTGCAAATGCAAATGCCACACATTTACCGTTGGCTGAAGTCCATGCATTTGGACAGAAAGACCTTGTCTTTGGACACAACAGCTGTTGTGAAATCTCAAGACATTGATCTTGTGTCTGTAAAAGAATCTGAATCATACTTCACATGCCAGATCCTACCCATTATAATCCTGCAAAGTGATGGCAAGAATCAGCTGTCTGACATTCCAGTGACTCCCAAACACAGTCTTTTACAGAAAAATTCAGTCTATATTGTCACAGGTGGTCTAACGGGGTTGGGCTTTGAGACAGTAAAGTTCATTGCTCAGAAAGGAGGAGGGAACATTGTCATTCTGTCTAGGAGTAATCCAAACCCTCAGATGCAACAAGAAATAAATCAGGTTAGTAGCCGCTGGGGTTCTACCATTAAGTCTCTGCCATGTGATGTTTCTGTGTCTGAGCAAGTGTACCAGACAATTCTTAATATTGGAAAGCTTTTTCCATCCAGTCCCATCAAAGGGGTATTTCACAGTGCAGTTGTCCTACATGATGGGCTGATTGAACGTCTTGACAAATCTCTTTATGAGAAAGTTATGAGGCCAAAAGTAAACGGGGTGATTAACCTTCACCGTGCTACCATACAATGCAATCTGGATTACTTTGTGTGCTATTCCTCCATCTCTGCCTTCATTGGAAATGCCTCACAAACTAATTATGCTGCGGCTAATACATTCATGGACACTTTCTGTCAGTACCGCAGAAACATTGGGCTTTCTGGACAGTCCATTAATTGGGGGGCTTTAAATCTTGGTCTTCTGTTGAACAAAGTCCATGTCCAAAGATTTCTGGAGGCAAGGGGAATCATGCTTTTGGAGATTCCAGAAATCCATGAAAGTCTTGAGCAGTGCCTCTTGATCAACAAACCTCAACAGGTTGTATGCAAATTCAATTTTAAAAACAACTGGAATAACATTCTCAGTCAGAACAAATCACTGAAGATGCGGTTGTTCAAAATCGGACAGGAAGCCATGAATAAAAATGGAGTGGATATGTCTAGACCTGAGCAACCCATGGTATCATCCTCACCACGTGATTATGTGAGGTACTTGATTGGTGAAACGACTGGTGTTGAGATGGACGAGCTGAATGATGATGTTCACCTTTTCGATTTAGGCATTGACTCAATGTTAGCCATGACTATGCAGAATCTTATCTTCAGAGACAGAGGTGTGAATGTCCCTCTAGTGACTCTGCTGGACCCAAACAACAAACTGTCAACACTCACCAAAATGCTGGATGAGAACTATGTAGATGAATATCAGAGTGAATATGAGAACAACTCCACATACTTATAATGGTGATTTGTATTTCCCCAAAGCAGTCTTGTTGTAGCCTCAAAACAAAGACTTTCTTGAAAATTCATGACATTTTAATGTGAAATGGGTGTACAGTTGCAATGCAATGAACTTAAGTTTATAAAGTTTAAAAAGACAGATATTTCAATATGACAAAATTTCCAATGACTAAATTTTTCATAGAGGCAACTGTGCTATTTCTAGGTGTCACCTATCTTGATTGCCGCAGCCTCTGTCGTTGCCATAGCAAACTGAGAGGAACATTGTTTATCATTGTTTTCATTTAGGTTTTGTTCATCACACTAGGTTTAAACACATTAATCACACATTCCGCATTTCTCTTCAGTTTGTAAATAGCTTTCCATATGTATTTTAATGCACCAAAGCTCTATCAGTGACGCATACTGACATGCTTTTTCTTCCTTCATTAAAATATATTTTTTTATAATTATTTTGTCTTGCTAAAGAGATCATGATAATATATGTAACAACAAAGACTGAATTTATACCTTGAAAGTATAAAGTAAAGTACAATAACATTAGCAAAACATTCTCAAAATACATTGATTTGAATGCATAATGTTTAAAATACTATCTACTATGACAATTGTAAACAGTAAAGATATGTTCATGGATTATTCATTGCTTGACCTATATATTCAAGCTATATGTTCAGACTGAGACTTTTTGTAGTAAATACTAATATCATGATGATCTTTTTTAAAGCAGATTTTGAATCAATAGCGCAAAATGAGAGGTCAATATGATCATTTATCAGTAAAACTACAATGAAAGTAAATAATGATGTGCTGTTGTGCTGTTGTGATTGACTGTAATTATATCTTGAGTAGATATATATGTAACAACCATGTTATCCAATGCAAATCTCTGAAAAATAAAGAAATTAATTATTTACATGTTATTTCATTTAAATTATATGTTCATGATTTTTATTTATTAGACAGCGTTCTGTATAATTGCCTACTGATTTCATGCCTAACTGCCCTAGTTTTATGGGATTCATATTATTCAATGCTTTATTTCTTCTCACATAAAATAATTCTCAAATGACTGTACATGTCCATTTATTTACTGAAATTAAAAATTTACACAAGCTGAGAGATGCCTTATTTACTTACATTTTTTAACATATACCCACAATTTCCTCTTTCTATCTATTAAATAATTGTAAGGACATCATATCTCATTGCTCTAGTAAAGCGGGGTCAGCTTCGGGCCTCAAAAGTGATCCGAGTTCAAGTTCAAGTTGAGCTTTATTGTCATTCCACTACATGTGGGGACATACAGTGGAACGAAATGTCGTGCCTCACAGAACCACAGTGCTACATAAATACAGGCATACAGCAATGAAGTAAAACAGTATAAACCTATACACAACTAGCCTACTGAAAGATTTTGACTATAAATATACTATATATAGAAATGTTTACCTATTGTTATGGGAAGTAGACCAGACACAGAAGTTGAGGAATAACACTGAGGAGTTTATTGAGTTCAGCAGACGGGTAAGTATGGCAGAATGAATGAGAGGGTGACTATGGTCATAAGTCATAAGTCACCTTTATTTATATAGCGCTTTTACCAATACAGATTGTGTCAAAGCACTTAACAGTATCAAATTGGAGGACAGAGTGTCAGTAATATATAATAAGATTAAACATTCAATTTTCAGTCAAAGGCATTTCATTATTGAATTCAGGGATGTCATTGTCTAGCTCAGTTTAAATAGTATATGAGCAATCAAATCGGCGATAATCGCTAGAAATTATGTGTCCCCAACTGAGCAAGCCAGAGGCGACAGCGGCAAGGAACCAAAACTCCCTCTGTGACAGAATGGAGAAAAAAACCTTGGGAGAAACCAGGCTCAGTCGGGGGGCCAGTTCTCCTCTGACCAGACGACACCCACAGTTCAAAAGTTTCAGGTTCTAACGATAGTAGTATTATGTAGTTAGGTATTTTATTATATTTTTAGTTATATTTTTTAGTTTTAATGTATTTTAATCGAGGTCTCCGGGGGTCATCTGGGTGTCCTGGTCTCCACTGATGATCAGGGCTGCAGACATCATCTCTTGGGGCTGATCCACCATCTGATCATAGGAAAGAAACAGACAAATATTAGCGTAGATGCCATTCTACTTACGATGTAACGAGTACACCGTGTGTTGTGGGAAGTGTGTTCCCAGTTCCGGTTGATCTAATTAATGCAGCCTAACAATCCTTTAACGGATTTGAATAATAGAAGTGTATTAGTGTGTTATGTGTACGCCAGGATAAAGAGATGGGTCTTTAATCTAGATTTAAACTGACAGAGTGTGTCTGCCTCCCGAACAGTGTTAGGTAGATTGTTCCAGAGTTTGGGTGCTAAATAGGAAAAGGATCTGCCGCCCGCAGTCGATTTTGATATTCTAGGTATTATCAAACGGCCAGAGTTTTGAGAACGCAGCGGACGTGGAGGACTATAATGCGATAAGAGCTCGCTCAAGTACTGAGGAGCTAAACCATTCAGGGCTTTATAAGTAATTAACAAGATTTTAAAATCTATCCGATGTTTGATAGGGAGCCAGTGCAGTGTTGACAGGACCGGGCTAATATGATCATATTTCCTGGTTCTAGTAAGGACTCTAGCTGCTGCATTTTGGACTAACTGTAGTTTGCTGATCAAGCGTGCTGAACAACCACCCAATAAAACATTACAGTAGTCTAGCCTTGAGGTCATAAACGCATGAACTAACATTTCTGCATTTGACGTTGAGAGCATAGGTCGTAATTTAGATATGTTTTTGAGATGAAAAAACGCAGTTTTACAGATGCTAGAAACATGGCTTTCAAATGAAAGATTGCTATCGAACAGCACACCTAGGTTCCTGACTGATGAAGAAGAATTTACAGAGCAGCCATCAAGTGTTAGATAATGTTCTAGGTTGTTACATGTGGGGTTTTTAGGTCCGATAACTAACACTGTTTTTTCAGAATTTAGCAGTAAAAAATTACTCGTCATCCAGTTTTTTATATCGACTATGCATTCCGTTAGTTTCTCAATTTGATATGTTTCACCGGGCCGCGAAGAAATATAGAGCTGAGTATCATCAGCATAACAGTGAAAGCTAACACCATGTCTCCTGATAATATCTCCCAAGGGTAACATGTAAAGCGTGAAAAGTAACGGCCCTAGTACTGAGCCTTGAGGTACTCCATACTGTACTTGTGATCGATATGATACCTCTTCATTCACTGCTACGAACTGATGGCGGTCAGATAAGTATGATTTGAACCATGCTAAGGCGCTTCCACTAATGCCAACAAAGTTTTGTAGTCTATTTAAAAGAATGTTGTGGTCGATAGTGTCGAACGCAGCGCTAAGATCCAGTAGAACTAATAAAGAGATACAACCACGATCAGATGATAGAAGCAGGTCATTTGTAACTCTAATGAGAGCAGTCTCAGTACTATGATATGATCTAAATCCTGACTGGAATTCCTCACAGATATCATTTTTCTCTAGGAAGGAATATAATTGTGAGGATACTACCTTTTCTAGTATCTTTGACAGAAAAGGGAGATTTGAGATCGGTCTATAATTAACTAGGTCTTTGGGGTCAAGTTGTGGTTTTTTAATGAGAGGCTTAATAACAGCCAATTTGAAGGTTTTGGGGACATATCCTAATGACAATGATGAATTAATAATAGCCAAAAGAGGATCTATGACTTCTGGAAGCAGCTCTTTTAGTAGTTTCGATGGAATCGGGTCTAACATACATGTTGTTGGTTTAGATGATTTAACAAGTTTATACAATTCTTCCTCTCCTACAGTAGAGAATGAACGGAATTGTTCCTCAGGGGATCTATAGTGTGCTATCTGATGCGATACTGTAGCTGACGGCTGCAAGGATACAATTTTATCTCTGATAGTATCGATCTTGGAAGTAAAATAGTTCATAAAGTCATTACTGCTATGATCTTGGGAAATGCCAACACCTGTTGATGCGGTAGGGTTAGGGTACCTGTGGTATTGGGAACGATAAAGGATATCCTGATGTTGGTCTCGTTGCCAGGAACTCGTGGAGGATTAGGTGAGCACACACCTCGGGCTGACTCCGAAGGCAAGCTGGGGCGACGGATGAAGACAGGCAGGCGTAGGTGATACAGAGGACCACCGATGACCTGGGATAGGGGGTAAGTACTCGAGAGGTAAGTATCTGAGCATAGAAGGTGACTCCACTTCATGTAATCAAGATTGGACAATGAGAGATGTGAGGTGTATGCTTAAGTAGGGCTGGTCTAATGAGTGTTGATGAGGTGCAGGTGGCTTGGGTTAAAACTCAGGTGACAGTGATCGCTGTGTGAGATTGGTGGTGGAGCCTGGCTGATCCGTGACACCTATATATAAGCTAAAAAAATACAAACTATACAAATGCTTCAGATAAATACTGTACATGTGCAAAGAGAAACATTGTGAGTCAAGCAGCTGGCTAGGGAACAGTGCAGGATGTCAGAAGATTACTGAGTCTTTTTTGGGATTGTGTACACACAGCAGTGTGTGTGAAAAGTGTCTAGTGCACATAGAGGAGGTAGAGTGTGTTACTACAGGTGGTTTGTACAGGCCCACTCAGACTTTGAACTGCACAAAAAAAGTTTTATGGTCCATGCTTCAGGAGGTAAGGGGTTTGTATGGGGTTTCACTCTCATTCCGGCGTAATAATCAAGGAACTTTTCTGCCGTAACATGGCCGCAGCAGGTGTAGTGATATTACGCAGCGCCTGAAAGTAGTCCCCGGTAGCTGATTAGATTAGTTCCTAATCATATCAGCCTAGAAAATAGCAACTTTTCATTTTCCGCCGATCTTAGTACACGATATAACTACAGAAGAGTCAAGTTTTAAATAGGACAAATATCGAAACTCTTTGATCGTTTTTGAACGCGATGCTACTGGTCTAATTGGATTCAATGATCTATGCTAAGCTATGCTAAAAGTGCTCTCGCCAGACCCGGAGATCGGCTGAATGGATTCAAAAACGGTTGGGGGAGTTGGAGAATGAGCCTATTTCCAAAAAAAGTGGAGTGTTCCTTTAACTAGGTCTTTGGGGTCAAGTTGTGTTTTTTTAATGAGAGGCTTATTTGTAGCAAGAAGTTGGCTTTACAGCTTTAGCTATATGGAATATACAGGAGACTAGATAATGATCTGAGATATCATCGCTCTGCTTCAAAATTTCAACCCCACTAACATCAATTCCATGTGACAGTATTAAATCCAGAGTATGATTTCGACAATGAGTAGCTCCTGACACATGTTGTTTAACACCAATAGAGTTTAGAACGTCTATAAATGCTGATCCCAACGAATCTTTTTCATTATCAACATGGATATTAAAATCACCAACAATTAGAACTTTATCTACAGTCAGCACTAACTCTGATAGAAAATCAGAAAATTCTTTAATAAAGTCTGTATGGTGCCCTGGTGGCCTGTATACAGTAGCCAGTACAAACATCACAGGGGATTTATCATTAATACTTGTTTCTTTGGATAACGTTATATGGAGCACCATTACTTCGAACGAATTATACTTGAAACCCGACCTCTGAGAGATACTGAAAATATTTCTATAAATTGTAGCAACACCTCCCCCTTTACCTTTTGGATGCGGTTCATGTTTGTAACCGTAATCTTGGGGTGTAGACTCGTTTAAAGTAATGTAATCATCTTGTTTTAGCCAGGTTTCTGTCAGACAAAGCACATCTAGTTTATGGTCAGTGAACATATCATTTACAAAAAGTGCTTTTGAAGAAAGGGATCTAATATTCAATAAGCCAAGCTTTATCATGTCTTTATCTGTATTATATCGTTTTTTTATTTGTTGAACATCAATTAAATTGTTACTATTACTTTGGTTTGGATGTTTTCTGTATTTTCTAGTTCGGGAACAGACACAGTCTCTATAGTGTGATATCTAGGTGAAAAAGTTTCTATGTGCTGAGAGTTAACTGACTTCTGTGAGTTAACTGACTTCTGTGACGTGAGGCGGCTAGCAGACAATCGGTTTAGCCAGTCTGTCTGCTTCCTGACCTGGGCTCCAGTTAGTCAAGTACAAACTCTAAGACTATGTGCCATATTTCTAGAGAGAAGAGCAGCACCACCCCAGGAGGGATGAACACCATCTCTTTTCAACAGGTCAGGTCTGCCCCAAAAACTCATCCAATTGTCTATAAAGCCTATGTTATTTTGCGGGCACCACTTAGACATCCAGCCATTAAGTGATGACAGTCTGCTATGAATCTCATCACCCCGGTAAGCAGGGAGGGGACCAGAGCATATTACAGTGTCTGACATCGTACTTGCAAGTTCACACACCTCTTTAACATTATTTTTAGTGATCTCCGACTGGCGAAGTCGAACATCATTAGCGCCGACGTGGATAACAATCTTACTGAATTTACGTTTAGCATTAGCCAGCACTTTTAAATTTGCCAAGATGTCAGGCACTCTGGCTCCTGGTAAACAATGGACTATGGTGGCTGTTGTCTCTATTTTCACGTTCCGTACAATAGAATTGCCAATAACTAGAGCACTTTCATCAGGTTTCTCAGTGGGTGCTTCACTGAGTGGGGAGAACCTGTTTGATGTTCTGATCGGAATGGAAGAGTGGTGTTTTGACCCGCGACTATGCCGCCTCACTGTCACCCAGCTGCCCTGCTGCACGGGCTCAACCGAAACTGAACAATGTACAGGACTCCCTGAGCTAGTCGCATCCAAAGCAGTATCTACAGCCCTCACATTCTTACTATCCTCAGCTAAAGTTTGGATGCGTGTCTCTAGTTCTAAAACCTTCTCTGTCAGCCTAACTATTTCCCTGCATTTATCACATGTGAATCCCTCGCTGCTGACAGAGACAGATAAACTATACATGTGGCAAACAGTGCAAACAACAATAGCAGGAGAAGAAGCCATTACTCACCGTGATTGATGAATGATTCCAACTTAACTTACCACTTACCACTGTTGTTTGATGAGCTTGTGAAAAACGGAGCGAGGAAAAAATAAAAATAAATAAATAATAGGCGCGAAATGCAAATGGAACCGCGAGTGACAAGCTAACGGGCTAACAAGCCAGATTTTGCCAGATGCTGTGAAGTGACTTATTTTAAACCCAGGATTCGAACCCATGACCTGATAGGTTCAGAGCAGAGTGCGCCACTCGGTCGCTGCAGTTTGACAGCTTACCGTGGACAGGTTAAGGTGTGAGAATGAGAATTTTTGAACTGCTTGTGGTGCTATAGAGTTAATCCAAGAGACCTCAATGTCGGTCAGATCACTAATCATGGCCATCACTACAAGTGTACCAATCTTCATCATTTTCCTATGTTCCCTTCATTGGCAGCCATAGACTCCATTAGGCCAAGAAGAAGAAATTAGACAAAAACAAGGTCCAAAATTCAGCACGATCCAAGGAATCCATAGACATCAAGTTTATAATTTTCTGATTGACTGTTCAAAAGTTATAAGCAAAAGTTTGCATTTTTGAAATCTCGTGACCCATAGGTGGCGCTGTTCCCAACTTTGGCATGGACCAATTTGGGTCAGCCTTGTTAAGTTCACAACATGATAACTTTTGAACAAAGATGAATAAACAAAATCTGTTCAGTCATTTCTGTGCGGCTCAGTCCAAAGATCATCTGAGCCAATTTTGGGAAGAATTGGATTAATTTTGAAGGAGGAGTAGCGAAAAGACAGAATACTGTACTTTTCAAAATGGCCACTACTGTAATGGGTGGAGTCTTAATGTAAGCTATTGAATGAAATCAGCACGCAGAGAGTAATCAGGTGTACTACGTTTATTTTTTCTAGAAAAAGGGGTTCAGGAATTATTACCATTACAATGTTGATTTTTTGAACTGGGGGTGGCGCTATAGAGTTGGTTCTAGAGACCCCAAAGTTGGTCAGATCTGTATTCATGGCTATCACTACAAAAGTAATCAAAAGTTATAAGCATAGATGTGCATTTTTGGTATCTCAAGACCCATAGGTGGCGCTGTTCCCAACTTTGGCATATATCCTCAGTTCATGGTGTCGATGAAGCGTACAAAGTTTTGTGTTAATTGATCAAACTTTGGTCGAGATACAGCCTCTGAAAAATTTTTGGGTCGACCTCGTTAACTTCACAACAAAATAACTTTTTTTTTCACTAGACGGTCAAAACAATCTGTTCAGTCATTTCTGTGCAGCTCAGTCTGAAGATCATCTGAGCGAAGTTTGGGAAGAATTGGACAGATTTTGAAGAAGGAGTAACAATAAAACTGTTTTTAATTTAATTCAATATCGCTGACAGGTACATTAATGGAAAATGACAAATGAGACATCGTCAGAATCAGCATAATCCAGGTAACAAAACGACATAAAAATTACACATTTTGGACAACATTTTCAAAAGTTCAAAAGCTTCAAAAGTGCTTTTGCAATAATTGTTATAGCTCTGGAGCACTAGGTGGCGCTGTTGTCATTTTTTCGGTGTACCTCAAGGACATCATGTTCATGATCCCTACCGATTTTTGTGCAGATATGTCAAATGGTTCAAAAGATATAGCAATTTATGACAAATTTCAAAATGTTGGACATGTGGTTCAGCCAATCCTGGCAAAATTGATATAATTTGATTCGGCATGACCCAAGGAATCCATGGACACAAATATTATGACTGACAGTTCAAAAGTTATAAGTGAAAATGTGAATTGTTGGTATGTCACAACCCATAGGTGGCACTGTTCCCATGGATCCTCAGATCATGCTATTGATGAAGCGAACCAAGTTTCGTTTCGATTGATCAAAGTTTGGCCGAGATACAGCCTCTGAACCAATTTTGGGTCGACTGTTAAGTTAACATCATCATAACTTTTGAACAAATACTAATAAACAAAATCTGTTCAGTCATTTCTGTGTGGCTCAGTCCAAAGATCATCTGAGCCAATTTTGGGAAGAATTGGACAGATTTTGAAGGAGGAGTAGCAAAAACAAAGAATACTGTACTTTTTAAAATGGCCGCAACTGTAATGGGTAGAGTCTTAATGTAAGCTATTGATCAGCATGAAGAGAGTAATCAGGTGTACTAAGTTTCAGTTTTCAAGAATTAAGGGTCCAGGAGTTATTACCATTTTAATGTTGAATTTTTGAACTGGTGGTGGCGCTATAGAGTTGGTCCTAGAGATCCCAACGTTCGTCAGATCACTATTCTTGGCCATGACTACAAGTGCGCCAAATTTAATCATTTTCCTATGTTCCCTTCACAGGGCTGCCATAGACTCCCATTGGACGAAAATAAAATCATACAATTACAATAGGGCCTACAGCCCATTCTGGGCTTGGCCCCTAATAAATAATACCGTTAACAATATTAACATTTGTATTTTGGCAGATGCTGTGAAGTGACTTATTTTAAATATTTTTATCAGTTCATGTTTTCCCCATGACCATGGCTTTGCTATGTTGTAATTTGAGCAACAAGAACCTACTGATGATCTCACGTTCCCAAGCAATTCTCTGCAATCCGATCCAAAGTTGGTTAAATTTTGGTTAAGGTTAGGGTTACAGTGTGACTTAAGGTGTCCTTCCAAGCAGCCACTATCACGGATTCAACCAACCTGAGCTCAAGAATGAGACAAGGCATGACTCCCAAGGTTTTGTATGCATGAATGTTTATTAGCAACAGGTCAGAAGTCACTGAACACACACATTATTTTAACAAATGCATAAAAATTAGGTTACTTTTTTTTCTGTTTGGTCACACGCACCTCTGTCTTAAGCATATATCCTTTTATTACTAATCAGAAGCAATTCTCCACAGTCACTTCCCATGTCTAGAATACTGTATTTTAAGACAAATTCGTTTTAGCACACCTGTTTAATTTTCCTCAAATTTCCTGCGTATAATGAAACATTCTACACTAAATGCACTAATTACATTTATTCACTGAGCAGATGCTTTTACACAAAGTGACTCACAATTGAAGAACATCGCAAGAAGTGTGATAGAGAGAGAGAAACCAGAGGGACTCCTGTAGTGATGTTATGTTGAACACCGAAGCTCCGAAGCTTGTATCAAAAAAAACCCACACATTTCACATTGAAGTGCTGTATCGGAGCTTGATTCGTTTTGCCAAAAGCACGTGATCTATGATGTCCAAAGCTTCATTCGCCTGAAAACCAAGTGACTGCTTCAGTATCTGGTTCACACGACGTGAACCTCAGCGCCGTTTCCTTTACATTACAATGCATTATAATGCATTAGCATTGTTTTCTTTTTATTGTAATTTATATATTAAGGTCAAATTAACTTTGCCCATGAAATAACAGTCTAAGGGCTGAGGCAGAGATAACATAGACAGATCACAGTGGCAGTACACCGACACAAAGGAATGACTTTAACAATGGCCATTATTTTTATACAATAAGTTAAACCAAGGAATCAGTTGTAGAACCAGATGTGAAACCAGCAGCTGTAATGGAACACAGCACTTTGGAAGGTGTTATTCATTTTTATGACCATAACATGGCCACAGCATGAACCTTTTTAAAAAGCTTTGATTAATGAACCTTTTTCTGATACAATTGGGTTGAAAGCTTCACTGGTTCAGAACGCTTCACTTCGCCATCACTAAACTCCTGTAATCAACTTTTATGTCTGTACTGTGGTGCATCATGGGATATGGGAGAAACCAAGTGAAGGGGACTGTTTTTGTTTTAAAATTGAATGGCTGTGCAATGGTGAAATACCTATAAATTACTGTTGAATAGCAATAATTCGTGGATTAGAGCATGTACAAAATCTTATCAGCTTGGGTTTGGGCATCTAGATGTGGTTGTTTGGTGAATTTAATTCCTGGTTGTTTGCCCTGTCAATGGTTGTGGCCATGAGTATAAATGTCCACCAGCTGAGCTTGCGCGGAACTGTCAGACTGAAATAGTAGTTGGAGAGTAAATTACCTGCTGAATATTTAAATTTAATTTTTTTTTTTAATATAAAGAAAATGCTGTTTATTTTTCTGTTGTATTTTATCTTGAAGTTAATTTATCTTGCTTATTTGTGTTTTTAATGGTAATGGTGCATATTGAGTTTGAATAAATTCTTATTATTGAGGACAGTTTGCCTGTGTGACCCAGATATTAAGAGCTGAGCCAAGAGAAACCGCTTCAGAGGAAAGTAATTGTTCAGTTGTAATAAGTATTCTGAATGTATAAATTTCCATATTTGCATTTTAGTTCATCACTATAGTATCTTTTTGCTTTTCCCTGTTAAGACTCGATGCTGCCACATTTTGAATGTATTTGAATCTTATTTTTATTCACAAACGATCTGTGAATCTGAGGATTAAGAATCGCTTTCTCAGATGCTTCGCTGTTGCTGAAAATGGGTGAGTAGCATTAATTTAATTCTGAACTTTGCTGAATCTTAATGGGTTACACTGTGGATACAGACCAAATACAGTGGTTGCAAGGCATTGATGTGCATTTATTTGACTAAAGCATCGTGGTTTTTAAAACCCTTGATTAATATTCAGATGGTAAAATGGATTTGTTTTAAAATGAAATTACTGGAACTATGCATAAATGTCTGTTCAATAATTTGTGGATTAATGCATGTACAAAAAGTTTATAAACCTGAGATTTTGTTATTTGATGAATGTAATTCCTGGTCGCTTGCATCCCCCTCAATGGTTGTGCCCATGAGTATAAATGCTCACAAGCTGAAGTTTCACAGGATTGTCAGTGTAAAATGGAGGTTGGAAAGTGAATAACCTATTGGAGATTAAAAAAATATTCTATGTTTGTTAAATTTCAATGTTTGTTTGTACTTTATTCTTTTAATTATTTACCTTGCTTGTATAACTGATTTTAATGGTACTGAAACATCTAACCCAGTGGTGGCTCAGTCCTGCAGAGTTCAGCTGCAACCCTAATCAAACACACCTGTGTAACAGTCTTCAGGCTGTTACTAGTTGAGTGCAGCTGCAGTTTTATTCCTCACTTGTAGGGGGCAGCCTTAACCTTTTTTGTGAGTATGGATAAATGTAGTAGTTTAATGGAAGAAGAAAGTATGGCTACCATTTGGTAGTGTGCCAATGTGCAGAGTAGCAGCGTTTGGGGAAGGCCCTTGTTGAGAAACATTTGTTTTATTCTCAACTGTGAGTATGGTTACTTTTGTTACATCCATTTATTTATGAAAGTTATTTTTGATCAGCCATTTTGTAAAGCAAACCTCTTTGGTATCTTTTTTTCCTGTGGTTAATTGGGTAATAATTGAGGTAATTTTCTGTTGGTAGAAGGGTCTTTTTCGTTACGCTTAAAGCATATGTCAGCGATGTGGAGTCGGCCTGTTTGGTGCCCTGCCGTGGGTTTGTTGTAAGGACTGCTTTGACGCTCTACAATACGGATTATAACCATGCTTCAAGGACAACGTTGACTTCAGTTATCATCTCCATTGAACTCCTTCAGTAACTAACATAATTACAAATAAGACTGTTCTCTTTGTTTTTTTGCACATATAATGCTTTCACACAAAAGAACTTTATTCATAGTGTGATCGAGATGGGGCAGATTTTGATCTCAGATGGTTGATATTGTGTTTGGTGCAAAATATGTATTACTTTTCTACTATCATTTCAATTGAAAGGAATACAAGTTCAGAAAAAGAGTTTTGTGGCTGCCTTATTTTATTAAGTAGGATAATTCATCGTAGATGTTTGGAAACCCACCCAAAAATCAGATATGTAACTATCATTGATTTGAATAATAATCTGAACAGTTATACCTGAACCAGCTAATCAAGGTCTAAGGGTTAGGGTTAAAAAGCTACAGGCAGGTGAGTTTTTGTCTGCACGCGCAGTTTGAGTGTGACACAGATGTTAAGAGCTTCATCAAGCGAAATCGCCTCAGAGGAAAGTATTCAGCGTGTGTTGTGAATGCATATTTCCATAACTGTGTTTCAGTTTATCACTATTGTATTTTATTTTATTTTTTGTCAATTTCAGGTAAGACTCAGTGCTGACATGAACTGAAGGAACTTGATTCTTATTTTATTCACAAACGATCGGAGTGCTTGAGGATTAATTGTTAATTGCAATTTCAAATGCTCTTTTATTGCTTTAAATGAGTGAGTAACATTCAGAAATTCACCTACACAAAGCTTGTATAGATTTATTTGTATATTTATTTGGTTCTGAGCAGTGCAGAAACAATGGTTTAAATTGTGGATGCTGACCAAATGCAGTGGTTGCAAAGCATTGCTGTGAATGTGATTTAATCGGAGTAAAGCGCTATCTTTTGTTAAAGCCTTGATATTTAACATCCTCAATGTTGTGGTGACTGTACAAATTGGAATTCATAAGAGTAAATGTGTTTTTGATGCAAGTTATGCTATTTTTTTATAGTGTGTTTAAATGCGTGTGTGTTTAACTCACTGCTCTCCACCAACATGTGTGTACAGCGGTTTGGCACCTCCATAGTCTCAGATTTGAAGCTGCTGTCAGCTCATCTTTTGCTGGACTGAGACCTTGATTGTACCAGAGGACATGATTTAACTTTTTTTTCCCCAGACCAAACAAGCATGTTTACTTTCTGTTATATCTTGAAATAATAACTTTCTGTTTAAGCAAATTTTGCATTTCAGATCTATTTTTACCTCGCATGTAATTTTCTGCAGGTTAGCTGGGATCTTTCAGTTGGATGTGTTATCCTTTACATTGAGCACTTTGGTATTTGTCTGAATAAGTCTCAAGGCATCAAGGTCATTTATAGACTTTGGTTCAACGAGACACTGATGCCCTCTTCTCTCTCACAAGTTCACCTTGAACAGGTTTCCTTCTCTTAAATACCTTGAAATTTTATCTCTATGCATCACCTTTGAGTTTGTAGTTTACATTTAAACCTACTGTCTCAAACTGTTTTTTTTTTTTAAATAAATCAGAACTAGCCTGTTTTTTTCTTTCTTCTGTTCTTAGTGCACTTTATTTTATGTATTCTTAACTGATTTAATTTATTTCAAATGAATTTTTCAATTTCAATTCCTTGGTTTTATTTTTGTGTTTGTTTTTATGAATATTAATTTTATGTAAAGCACTTTGTATTACCATTGTGTATGAAATGTGCTATATAAATAAACTTGCAAACTACAGCGCAAACATCCACGCTGAGGCAAGGCATGTCAGTGTTACGTTGACCTAGTTTTTTTAGTTCCCTGATTAGTTAATTAGCTCACCTGTTTCTGTTTCCCCTTGATCACTTTGAGTACTTAAATCCTGTGTTCCCCCCTGATTCTTTGTCTGCTATTATTTCATCTGTGTGTTTGCTACCCCTCGTTCCTGGATTGTTTCTGTTTCTTGTATGGTTTATTATTAAAAAGAGTCTGTGTGGACTTTACTCCTCTTCGTGCACCTCATTAGTATAGCACACCGTAACAGTATAGCAGACCGAAAAACTGAAGTATTTGTAAGCGGCATTTTTCTTTGTTTATTTATTTATTTATTTTTTGGTTTTTGTTCCCTCTCCAGGAATGGCCTTGTCAGCTGTCCAGCTCCTGTGCCTGGAGTAGATGGACCATTTGCTGGAGGACCATACCAGGGACTTTCTCGATCTGGCGTGCTTTACCCACTTCCCGGACTGCTTGCTCTGTGTTTTCTACATCTCCAGCTTAAGCGAGCGGTGTAAGGCACGCCTGCCAGCGAACGGTCCCAAAGAAGATTTCACCATTTATGTGGAGTGGGTGCTGGAGAATAATGGACTGTTTTTCTCCATCAGCCCCTCAGAGGAGGATATCACCAGCCCCACTCCCAAACCAGAGACCAGCCAGCCGTCACCCCGCTATACGGAGATACTGCCTGAGCCTGCTGCGAAACATCCTCTGATGAGGTGCGTGAGCCGGCAACATCGTCCATCCTCGAGGGAGTGTTGTTGGTATGTTCCCTCCCAGCCTCCCTCTCCCGCCTCCTCTCAAACCAGCTAGTTCCTCGCCTCCACCTCCGCTGATGCCTGTCAGTCCCTCAGCTCACCCTCAGTCAGTGCCTGCCATGCGCTCTGTTCTGCCGCCTCGGGACTTCCAGTCTACAGTTCCGCCCACATGTGGATCCCCTGTCTCCACTTCGGTCCTCCGACCCATCTGCTCCGCCTCGGCTCCTAGCTCCCTCGTCTCCACCGTTGCCTGTCATCCCACTGGTTCCACTGGGCTCCCTCGTCCCTCCGGCTCCGCCTTGGTCAGTCGTTGACCACCTTGGAACTCCACTCCTCTGGCTTTGTCTCATCAATCCATTCCTCTGGCTCTGTCAGGCTCCTTTTTCCCTCCAGCTCCACCTTCATTCTCAGTTGCACCGGCTCCACCGCGGTCTTCCGGATCCCCACCCTTCTGCTCCGTTCCATCTGGATGTCCACTTCCAGCAGCTCAGTCTCCGTCATTCGGCCCATTCTCCACCATGGACTACACTTCAGTCCTCTTCAGTACACTTCAGTCCATCCTGGCTGGCCTCTGGATTGCCACCTGGCTCCTCCTGTTTCGGGCTCCTTCCTCCATCAATCCACCCTGGCTCCATGAGGGTTAGGGTTAGGTAATAGAGTTAAATGCGAACTTGAGCCCCTAGGATGGGGTGCACTTACTAAGGCTAGTAACAGGACTCTGAAATTTGGTATATATACTAATTCGAGGGCGCCCGATCGTTTGCACATAGTTTGGAAGCTCTAGCGCCACCAGGTGTCGAGATACGGTATTGCACCTCCAGTTCTTTTGTACGTAGGGTTAGGATTATAAAGAATCCAAGAGCTGAAGCAGCGTCCAGCTCTGGTTAATGCTCAGTCCTTCGATACTCCTTCTGGCCGTTCTCTAGCCTCGGCTGAGGCCCGCCCCCACATCCTGAGCCCACCACACCATCACCGATATAATCGGCCTATTTATTATTGAGTCACAGATAGTGAGATTTTTAAATGTATGAGTGAGTATTATTTTTAATTATAAGTGTTATTTATTAAGGTTTTTTTTAATAGGGTTAGGGGGTAAAAAAAAATCCAGCCAAGGGGCCGAAGCCCCCTGACGGTAGTGCACGGGTTAGGGTAATAGAGTTAAATGCGAACTTGAGCCCCCACAGTTTACATTTACATTTATGCATTTAGCAGACGCTTTTATCCAAAGCGACTTACATTGCATTCAAGTTACAGTTTTTACATTTTTTATCAGCTCTTGCTTTCCCTGGGAATCGAACCCATGATCTTGGCGTTGCTAGCGCCATGCTCTACTATTTGAGCTACAGGAAAGCTTGTTGAGCCCCTAGGATGGGGTGCACTTACTAAGGCTAGTAACAGGACTCTGAAATTTGGTATATATACTAATTCGGGGGCGCCCGATCGTTTGCACATAGTTTGGAAGCTCTAGCGCCACCAGGCGTCGAGATATGGTATTGCACCCCCAGTTCTCTTGTACATAGAGTGCTGAAATTTGGTATACATACTAATTCGGGGGCGCCCGATCGTTTGCACATAGTTTGGTAGCTCTAGCGCCACCAGGCGACGAGATATTGTACTGCACCCCCACTTGAGTTTCGCGCGTCAGCCCGAGGTTTAAATTTCTCTTTACAGCTGGTCAGCCCTAGGCTTGGACAGGGTTTGGACAGTCGTATGTGGGTGGGTGTTGGTGCAATGTGCTGTTGTGTGAGTGGTGCTAATCACCAGTAGAAGACTGGGCTCCAATTAAGGCCTGTTAGCCCCAGGCCACCGTCCCTGCGTGCTGTCCTAGTGGACCCAGGGGGGCTGGATACTTACGACTCCCCCAAGTGACCCTTCGTTAACACCGCAAGGTATCCCAGGTCACCCAAGAAGAGTTTGAGAGAAAAGGTCTGAGGCCACCTAAACAGCAAGTCGGGGTTCAAACTGGCGGATGTACATTTCTGTACAACAAGCTTCTACCAGTTATTACCCCTAGAGCAAGGTTAGGGTTAGGTAATAGAGTTAAATGCGAACTTGAGCCCCCACAGTTGAGCCCCTATGATGGGGTGCACTTACTAAGGCTAGTAACAGGACTCTGAAATTTGGTATATATACTAATTCGAGGGCGCCCGATCGTTTGCACATAGTTTGGAAGCTCTAGCGCCACCAGGCGTCGAGATATGGTATTGGGTTAGGGTTAGGTAATAGAGTTAAATGCGAACTTGAGCCCCCACAGTTGAGCCCCTATGATGGGGTGCACTTACTAAGGCTAGTAACAGGACTCTGAAATTTGGTATATATACTAATTCGAGGGCGCCCGATCGTTTGCACATAGTTTGGAAGCTCTAGCGCCACCAGGCGTCGAGATATGGTATTGGGTTAGGGTTAGGTAATAGAGTTAAATGCGAACTTGAGCCCCCACAGTTGAGCCCCTAGGATGGGGTGCACTTACTAAGGCTAGTAACAGGACTCTGAAATTTGGTATATATACTAATTCGAGTGCGCCCGATCGTTTGCACATAGTTTGGAAGCTCTAGCGCCACCAGGCGTCGAGATACGGTATTGCACCCCCAGTTCTCTTGTACGTAGAGTGCTGAAACTTGGTATATATACTAATTGGGCCGCCTCAAGTTGATTGCACTTGATTTGTTAGGGTTAGGTAATAGAGTTAAATACGAAATTGCACCGCCTCAAGTTGATTGCACTTGATTTGTTAGGGGGTAAAAAAAATCCAGCCAAGGGGCCGAAGCCCCCTGACGGTAGTGCACGGGCCATGAACATCAACTAGCCACCAATCTAAGGCTTCCAGGGGCCCAAGAATATGTTTCTGTTGATGCAAAAAAATCCCAAATAGGGTTCTAAAAAATTAGTGGTTGTGTATCTTAGGTTTGCACATCAAATAGTGTTTGGTAGGTTCAGTTAGGGTTAGGTTAGGTAATAGAGTTAAATGCGAACTTGAGGTTAGGGTTAGGTTAGGTAATAGAGTTAAATGCGAACTTGGGTTAGGGTTAGGGGATGAAAAATCCAGTGATTAGGCCGAAGCCCAAGGTCACGGTAATGCACGGGCTCTGAACATCAACTGGCCACCAAACTTCCGCTTCCAGGGGTCCAAGAATATTTTTCTGTTGATGTAAAAAATCCCAAATAGGGTTTAAAATACTAGTGGTTGTGTCTCTTAGGTTTGCACATCAAATAGTGTTTGGTAGGTTCAGTGTGTGTGCTGTTGTGCACGTTTCCCCATAGAAAAAAGCAGCGAACATGTCATCTCATCGGAATAGACGAGGCATCTCATCGGTTTAGATGAGGAAAATAATTTTTCTTAATGTCATCTCATCGGTATAGACGAGGAAAATAATTTTTGTGTGGGTTAGGGTTAGGGTTAGGGTTAGGTAATAGAGTTAAATGCGAACTTGAGCCCCCACAGTTGAGCCCCTATGATGGGGTGCACTTACTAAGGCTAGTAACAGGACTCTGAAATTTGGTATATATACTAATTCGAGGGCGCCCGATCGTTTGCACATAGTTTGGAAGCTCTAGCGCCACCAGGCGTCGAGATATGGTATTGGGTTAGGGTTAGGTAATAGAGTTAAATGCGAACTTGAGCCCCCACAGTTGAGCCCCTATGATGGGGTGCACTTACTAAGGCTAGTAACAGGACTCTGAAATTTGGTATATATACTAATTCGAGGGCGCCCGATCGTTTGCACATAGTTTGGAAGCTCTAGCGCCACCAGGCGTCGAGATATGGTATTGGGTTAGGGTTAGGTAATAGAGTTAAATGCGAACTTGAGCCCCCACAGTTGAGCCCCTAGGATGGGGTGCACTTACTAAGGCTAGTAACAGGACTCTGAAATTTGGTATATATACTAATTCGAGTGCGCCCGATCGTTTGCACATAGTTTGGAAGCTCTAGCGCCACCAGGCGTCGAGATACGGTATTGCACCCCCAGTTCTCTTGTACGTAGAGTGCTGAAACTTGGTATATATACTAATTGGGCCGCCTCAAGTTGATTGCACTTGATTTGTTAGGGTTAGGTAATAGAGTTAAATACGAAATTGCACCGCCTCAAGTTGATTGCACTTGATTTGTTAGGGGGTAAAAAAAATCCAGCCAAGGGGCCGAAGCCCCCTGACGGTAGTGCACGGGCCATGAACATCAACTAGCCACCAATCTAAGGCTTCCAGGGGCCCAAGAATATGTTTCTGTTGATGCAAAAAAATCCCAAATAGGGTTCTAAAAAATTAGTGGTTGTGTATCTTAGGTTTGCACATCAAATAGTGTTTGGTAGGTTCAGTTAGGGTTAGGTTAGGTAATAGAGTTAAATGCGAACTTGAGGTTAGGGTTAGGTTAGGTAATAGAGTTAAATGCGAACTTGGGTTAGGGTTAGGGGATGAAAAATCCAGTGATTAGGCCGAAGCCCAAGGTCACGGTAATGCACGGGCTCTGAACATCAACTGGCCACCAAACTTCCGCTTCCAGGGGTCCAAGAATATTTTTCTGTTGATGTAAAAAATCCCAAATAGGGTTTAAAATACTAGTGGTTGTGTCTCTTAGGTTTGCACATCAAATAGTGTTTGGTAGGTTCGGTTAGGGTTAGGTTAGGTAATAGAGTTAAATGCGAACTTGAGGTTAGGGTTAGGTTAGGGTTAGGGTTAGGGTAATAGAGTTAAATGCGAACTTGAGCCCCCACAGTTGAGCCCCTATGATGGGGTGCACTTACTAAGGCTAGTAACAGGACTCTGAAATTTGGTATATATACTAATTCGAGGGCGCCCGATCGTTTGCACATAGTTTGGAAGCTCTAGCGCCACCAGGCGTCGAGATATGGTATTGGGTTAGGGTTAGGTAATAGAGTTAAATGCGAACTTGAGCCCCCACAGTTGAGCCCCTAGGATGGGGTGCACTTACTAAGGCTAGTAACAGGACTCTGAAATTTGGTATATATACTAATTCGAGTGCGCCCGATCGTTTGCACATAGTTTGGAAGCTCTAGCGCCACCAGGCGTCGAGATACGGTATTGCACCCCCAGTTCTCTTGTACGTAGAGTGCTGAAACTTGGTATATATACTAATTGGGCCGCCTCAAGTTGATTGCACTTGATTTGTTAGGGTTA
The DNA here is from genome assembly GCA_036784905.1 of Acrossocheilus fasciatus. Taxonomy (NCBI): domain Eukaryota; kingdom Metazoa; phylum Chordata; class Actinopteri; order Cypriniformes; family Cyprinidae; genus Acrossocheilus; species Acrossocheilus fasciatus. The sequence goes on along the minus strand of CM071946.1, from coordinate 13,809 downwards.
GGTAATAGAGTTAAATACGAAATTGCACCGCCTCAAGTTGATTGCACTTGATTTGTTAGGGGGTAAAAAAAATCCAGCCAAGGGGCCGAAGCCCCCTGACGGTAGTGCACGGGCCATGAACATCAACTAGCCACCAATCTAAGGCTTCCAGGGGCCCAAGAATATGTTTCTGTTGATGCAAAAAAATCCCAAATAGGGTTCTAAAAAATTAGTGGTTGTGTATCTTAGGTTTGCACATCAAATAGTGTTTGGTAGGTTCAGTTAGGGTTAGGTTAGGTAATAGAGTTAAATGCGAACTTGAGGTTAGGGTTAGGTTAGGTAATAGAGTTAAATGCGAACTTGGGTTAGGGTTAGGGGATGAAAAATCCAGTGATTAGGCCGAAGCCCAAGGTCACGGTAATGCACGGGCTCTGAACATCAACTGGCCACCAAACTTCCGCTTCCAGGGGTCCAAGAATATTTTTCTGTTGATGTAAAAAATCCCAAATAGGGTTTAAAATACTAGTGGTTGTGTCTCTTAGGTTTGCACATCAAATAGTGTTTGGTAGGTTCGGTTAGGGTTAGGTTAGGTAATAGAGTTAAATGCGAACTTGAGGTTAGGGTTAGGTTAGGGTTAGGGTTAGGGTTAGGTAATAGAGTTAAATGCGAACTTGAGCCCCCACAGTTGAGCCCCTAGGATGGGGTGCACTTACTAAGGCTAGTAACAGGACTCTGAAATTTGGTATATATACTAATTCGAGTGCGCCCGATCGTTTGCACATAGTTTGGAAGCTCTAGCGCCACCAGGCGTCGAGATACGGTATTGCACCCCCAGTTCTCTTGTACGTAGAGTGCTGAAACTTGGTATATATACTAATTGGGCCGCCTCAAGTTGATTGCACTTGATTTGTTAGGGTTAGGTAATAGAGTTAAATACGAAATTGCACCGCCTCAAGTTGATTGCACTTGATTTGTTAGGGGGTAAAAAAAATCCAGCCAAGGGGCCGAAGCCCCCTGACGGTAGTGCACGGGCCATGAACATCAACTAGCCACCAATCTAAGGCTTCCAGGGGCCCAAGAATATGTTTCTGTTGATGCAAAAAAATCCCAAATAGGGTTCTAAAAAATTAGTGGTTGTGTATCTTAGGTTTGCACATCAAATAGTGTTTGGTAGGTTCAGTTAGGGTTAGGTTAGGTAATAGAGTTAAATGCGAACTTGAGGTTAGGGTTAGGTTAGGTAATAGAGTTAAATGCGAACTTGGGTTAGGGTTAGGGGATGAAAAATCCAGTGATTAGGCCGAAGCCCAAGGTCACGGTAATGCACGGGCTCTGAACATCAACTGGCCACCAAACTTCCGCTTCCAGGGGTCCAAGAATATTTTTCTGTTGATGTAAAAAATCCCAAATAGGGTTTAAAATACTAGTGGTTGTGTCTCTTAGGTTTGCACATCAAATAGTGTTTGGTAGGTTCAGTGTGTGTGCTGTTGTGCACGTTTCCCCATAGAAAAAAGCAGCGAACATGTCATCTCATCGGAATAGACGAGGCATCTCATCGGTTTAGATGAGGAAAATAATTTTTCTTAATGTCATCTCATCGGTATAGACGAGGAAAATAATTTTTGTGTGGGTTAGGGTTAGGGTTAGGGTTAGGTAATAGAGTTAAATGCGAACTTGAGCCCCCACAGTTGAGGTTAGGGTTAGGGTTAGGGTTAGGGTTAGGGTTAGGGTTAGGGTTAGGGTTAGGGTTAGGTTAGGGGTTAGGTAATAGAGTTAAATGCGAACTTGAGCCCCCACAGTTGAGCCCCTAGGATGGGGTGCACTTACTAAGGCTAGTAACAGGACTCTGAAATTTGGTATATATACTAATTCGAGTGCGCCCGATCGTTTGCACATAGTTTGGAAGCTCTAGCGCCACCAGGCGTCGAGATACGGTATTGCACCCCCAGTTCTCTTGTACGTAGAGTGCTGAAACTTGGTATATATACTAATTGGGCCGCCTCAAGTTGATTGCACTTGATTTGTTAGGGTTAGGTAATAGAGTTAAATACGAAATTGCACCGCCTCAAGTTGATTGCACTTGATTTGTTAGGGGGTAAAAAAAATCCAGCCAAGGGGCCGAAGCCCCCTGACGGTAGTGCACGGGCCATGAACATCAACTAGCCACCAATCTAAGGCTTCCAGGGGCCCAAGAATATGTTTCTGTTGATGCAAAAAAATCCCAAATAGGGTTCTAAAAAATTAGTGGTTGTGTATCTTAGGTTTGCACATCAAATAGTGTTTGGTAGGTTCAGTTAGGGTTAGGTTAGGTAATAGAGTTAAATGCGAACTTGAGGTTAGGGTTAGGTTAGGTAATAGAGTTAAATGCGAACTTGGGTTAGGGTTAGGGGATGAAAAATCCAGTGATTAGGCCGAAGCCCAAGGTCACGGTAATGCACGGGCTCTGAACATCAACTGGCCACCAAACTTCCGCTTCCAGGGGTCCAAGAATATTTTTCTGTTGATGTAAAAAATCCCAAATAGGGTTTAAAATACTAGTGGTTGTGTCTCTTAGGTTTGCACATCAAATAGTGTTTGGTAGGTTCGGTTAGGGTTAGGTTAGGTAATAGAGTTAAATGCGAACTTGAGGTTAGGGTTAGGTTAGGGTTAGGGTTAGGGTAATAGAGTTAAATGCGAACTTGAGCCCCCACAGTTGAGCCCCTATGATGGGGTGCACTTACTAAGGCTAGTAACAGGACTCTGAAATTTGGTATATATACTAATTCGAGGGCGCCCGATCGTTTGCACATAGTTTGGAAGCTCTAGCGCCACCAGGCGTCGAGATATGGTATTGGGTTAGGGTTAGGTAATAGAGTTAAATGCGAACTTGAGCCCCCACAGTTGAGCCCCTAGGATGGGGTGCACTTACTAAGGCTAGTAACAGGACTCTGAAATTTGGTATATATACTAATTCGAGTGCGCCCGATCGTTTGCACATAGTTTGGAAGCTCTAGCGCCACCAGGCGTCGAGATACGGTATTGCACCCCCAGTTCTCTTGTACGTAGAGTGCTGAAACTTGGTATATATACTAATTGGGCCGCCTCAAGTTGATTGCACTTGATTTGTTAGGGTTAGGTAATAGAGTTAAATACGAAATTGCACCGCCTCAAGTTGATTGCACTTGATTTGTTAGGGGGTAAAAAAAATCCAGCCAAGGGGCCGAAGCCCCCTGACGGTAGTGCACGGGCCATGAACATCAACTAGCCACCAATCTAAGGCTTCCAGGGGCCCAAGAATATGTTTCTGTTGATGCAAAAAAATCCCAAATAGGGTTCTAAAAAATTAGTGGTTGTGTATCTTAGGTTTGCACATCAAATAGTGTTTGGTAGGTTCAGTTAGGGTTAGGTTAGGTAATAGAGTTAAATGCGAACTTGAGGTTAGGGTTAGGTTAGGTAATAGAGTTAAATGCGAACTTGGGTTAGGGTTAGGGGATGAAAAATCCAGTGATTAGGCCGAAGCCCAAGGTCACGGTAATGCACGGGCTCTGAACATCAACTGGCCACCAAACTTCCGCTTCCAGGGGTCCAAGAATATTTTTCTGTTGATGTAAAAAATCCCAAATAGGGTTTAAAATACTAGTGGTTGTGTCTCTTAGGTTTGCACATCAAATAGTGTTTGGTAGGTTCGGTTAGGGTTAGGTTAGGTAATAGAGTTAAATGCGAACTTGAGGTTAGGGTTAGGTTAGGGTTAGGGTTAGGGTTAGGTAATAGAGTTAAATGCGAACTTGAGCCCCCACAGTTGAGCCCCTAGGATGGGGTGCACTTACTAAGGCTAGTAACAGGACTCTGAAATT